>JBCNJP010000016.1:9919223-10080149 GCA_039602395.1 Deinandra increscens subsp. villosa
ATGTTATATAAGATTTAAACTAACAAAGAAAGAACCCTAAATCGAGTAATTTATCGCAAGTTTTCATTTTTAAAGGACTTTTTAAATAAAACAGTGTTTTTTTTTTTAAAAAAATTATAAAGTTTGGGGTGTTGAAAGTTGAAAAGTTTTGATTTGGTAAATGTGCAATTTGCTAATGTGGATAGTAAGCTATGCACATCTCTGGTGAGATTTGTGGACAAAGAACTTGACCAGAGTTAATGTCAGGGGAAGCAAACTTGACTGGTTCGTTTGCGTGGCCGGGTTGCGAGATCTAATATGTTATTGATCGTTGATGGTTTGATTTGAAAGAAGTGGTATTTTGTGGTGGTTTGATTTGAACAGAGTTGTGGGTCCCGGTGGTTGGCTTTGAAAATAGAGATGGGTAGATAACACCTTCGCAACGGTGTTATTTCAATATATAGGGGTGATGGCGCTGGTGGTGGAAGGTGGAGGCACGGTAGTAGGAGAGAGAGAGAGAGGGAGACGGGGTGGTGGAATAAAAGAGGTTTTTTTTAATCTATATATTTTCATTTTTAAAAAGATCAAAATGCCAGTTTTACCCTTCATATGAGAGGGCATGTGACATGGTATAACCCTAAAATCAAAAGGATATTAGTGTATTGAGAGATAACTTCTAACAATGTTTGAATACACTTGCATGGTGTAATTGTGGTTTAGTTCCTTTGATAGTGCTTAAGGTATTTTAGGTCATGTGGGCGATTGCTATGTATTTGTACAAGGTTGGCAGGGGTTAGACTTCATGAACCTAATTACTGAGCCTACATATGTGCGAAAATGCTAGTAAACCTTGCTAAATCGATTAATACTAAGAGTATTGCTCTAGATTGATCTATCCTATTTTTGGTTTTCAAAACCAAGCAAATGGCATGCCACCATGTAAATCCAATGACCTATAAAAAGACCAATCAATATACTTTGTTATAAATCCACATGTTTTAGTTTTACACACTAGATTTATAGACTTATGTCACACCGAGCAAACCACTTCAAATCTTAGTGTTCAAATAATTTCTTCTCGATTTTTTGTTTGATTTTTTTTTTCTTTCATCAGTTGTGTGCGTGTTTATACAGCAACATCTTCGATCTATCAGATAATGTTTTGGATTTTGTGATATTCTTATAAGAAGAAATTAAAATAATTTGAGAAACTTGCAAGGTTCGCATCTAACAGCATCCTGACAAAATCTACCAACTCCATTATCCAGTAAAATCAAATGCTAGACCACAAAAACACAACTATCTAGCTTCTTGTAGCATGCTATATATATAGCTCACTTCCATCGTCGTTTTCATATAAAACAGATACAAAAGGACCCGAAAACTGGAAAAGGTGGTTAAATATCGCCAAAACTAAAAACTTTAGAAATATTGCAGGCACTACATAAATACAACAATTATCATCAAGTGACAAAAAAACTATGAATTTAACATCATGTCTGATTCAAAATCCATCATCTTTTACCTAGTTTGAAAAAGTCTTGAAGTTTAACTTCAAATTTAGTAGTATTTATAGGTGCTGCTAGAATGTATCCATTAACTCATATACACAATTACACATATATACTGCAATGAGCAACTTGAAGCTTTTTTTCAGTTTAATAGTTCTTCTTATTCATGCCACTCAAATCCTCACACAACCTACTGTATTTCGTGAATACATTGGGGCAAACTTTGCAAATGTCCAGTTTTCTGATGTACCCATAAACCCTAGTATCCAGTTCCATTTCATTCTCTCATTCGCTATCGATTTCACTCCCGGATCATCACCAAAACCGACAAACGGAAAGTTTAACGTGTTTTGGGATTCGGAGAACCTAAGCCCGTCTCAGGTTCTCTCGATCAAACGCCAACATCCGAACGTGAAAGTCGCGTTAAGCCTTGGAGGCGATACTGTGAGCGATAAGGCTGCTAATTTTACTGCTTTTTCTATCGATTCGTGGGTGTCTAATGCGGTTTCTTCTCTAACTAGTGTTGTAAAACAGTATAACTTAGATGGAATTGATATAGATTATGAACATTTTCATGCGAGTCCTAGCGTTTTTGCGCAGTGTATAGGACGGCTTGTGACGATTCTGAAACGGAATCGAGTCATTTCGTTTGCTTCTATCGCTCCATATGATGATGGTGAGGTTCAGCGCCATTACTTGGCGTTATGTGTTGGGTATGCTGGCCCAGTTCACATCTACAGTGTTGGGCCCGGCCCATTACGGGATGACCTAATATTTTCTCTATATATACCATGTAATATGTAACATTTACAAGTGAGCACAGAAATACAATACTCCTAGTTAGCCCCGTGGACGTAGGTCAGTTTAGACCGAACCACGTAAATCTCGTGTTCTTACTTTCTTGCTTGAGTGTGTGTGTCTCGTGATCAGTGTGTGCACCCGGATCCCGTCTATACCCTAACAACTGGTATCAGAGCTTTAGGCTCGTGGGTTGCACAAGATCAGACCGAGTTATACTTTTTTTTTTCATCTCGGGTGGTTAGATCTGTTGTAGATCTGAACAGATCTCGAGTGTGAGACCGAAAAATCTGTAGATCTGGAAGTGTGAGTTGTTAGCTCGTTTAGATCTGTTTCAGATCTTGAGTAAGAAAGGCTCGATCGGAGTTACGAGTCCGAGCAGTCGCCGGAGTAGTCGCAGGAGCAGATCTGTTTCGTCTCCGGTCAGATCTGCAACAGTTCTACATATCTCAAGTGTGAGATCCAGTCTCGCTGGTTCGGCAGAAGAAACTCGATCAAGAAAGGAACCGTCGTTTTTTTCTTTCTCGAGCAGTCGCCGGAATCTTAGTGAGCTGTTGACGGATCGTCCGTGACCTCCGACTAGATTACGGCAGTAGCCTCTAGTCTACTGGTTGGTTCACGGCAGAAGAAATAAAGAAAAAAGAAAAGGAAAAAGGTCGCCGGTCGAAGCCGTGGTCGCCGGACGTGTACTGATCGCCGGAGTTGGTCGCCATCGGAGAAAGAAAGTAATATTCTTTCGGCCGTGAATTGCAACAAGAAACTTTCGTTTCTTTTCTAAATCACTAGCGGACGAAATAACACGCCGGACTAGGCGTTTTTCAAAGAAACCCCTCAGGTTTGTCATATTTGCAAATAGGTCCCTCAAGTTAGCTATTTTGCAAATCTGCCACTGTGATTTCAATATTTACAAACCAGTTCCTCAGGTTTGTATATTTATAAATCAGTCCCTGAAGTTAAGTTTGGCAGTTTGTCAACTTTACCCCCTGAAGTTTAAGTTTGACAGTTTGTCAAAACAGGTCCCTAAAGTTTGTAAGTTGGTCAGTTTGGACCCAGATCTTACAAATAGTTTCGGGTAGTGGGTATTTTGGGGTAAACAGTTTTCGGGTTAACATTCGAGCTTAGAGATTTCGAGGAGACGTCTTCGAATTTAAGTTCAGGTTACGAAAAGTTTTATAAATGGCAGAAGACAACAAGATGAAGATTGATAAATTTTCGGGTCAAGATTACGGGTTCTGGAGAATGCAGATTGAGGATGTGTTGTACCAGAATAAGTTACATCAACCGATGTTGGGTAAATCCTCTAAACCCGAGACGATGACAGACGCTGACTGGGAATTGTTAGACAGGCAGGCTTTGGGTGTTGTCAGGCTTTCATTGGGGAGGAATGTCGCGTGGAATATTGTCAGTGAAAAGACCACCTATGACTTGTTAAAAGCCTTGTCCGACATGTATGAGAAGCCATCGGCTTCTAACAAGGTGTTCCTCATCAGACAATTGGTTAACACCAAGATGAAGGAAGGTGCTTCAGTTACTGCACACATTAATGAGTTTAACTCTATTATCTCACGGTTGACTACCGTGGACATCAAGTTTGATGATGAAGTGCAGGCCCTACTCCTACTATCGTCTTTGCCAGAAAGTTGGGCAGGTACAGTGACAGCCGTCAGTAGTACGTCCGGAACAACCAAGCTAACCTTTAATGGGATGAGAGACTTGATTGTTGGTGAAGATATAAGACGAAAGAGTTCTGGAGAATCTTCCAGCTCTCTGTTGCATACAGAAGGCAGAGGTAGAAGACATGACAGAGGAGGTAAACAAAGGGGCAGATCGAAGTCAAGACAAAGAGGTCAGTCTAAGACCAGAAAAGATATTACTTGCTGGAATTGCAAGGAATCCGGGCACTTCAAGAACCAATGTACTAAGCCAGCAGTTAAAGAGGTGAACAATGTAGCTGGTGAAGAGTCAGATGATGCCCTCATCTGTAGCGTTGAAAACTCAGTCGAGTCATGGATCATGGACTCAGGAGCGTCATTTCACGCAGTTCCTAGTACAGAGTTGGTGAAGAATCTACGAACAGGTAACTTCGGTAAAGTTCGTTTAGCTGATAACCAGGCACTTGACATTGCAGGTATTGGCGATGTTGATCTAAGAACCTCGTTAGGTACTACATGGACTCTGAAAGATGTTAGAGTCATACCTAATTTGAGGAGAAAGCTGATTTCTGTCGGACAGTTAGATAACGAGGGTTATGACGTTATGTTCGGTGGAGGAAAGTGGAAGGTTGTCAAAGGAAATCTAGTGATTGCCCGTGGAAACAAAAATGGTACTTTGTATATGGTGGAGGTACCTGTTAATGGTGTCAATGCTGTGACATTGGGTCCGAGTTCGTCTGTTCTGTGGCATCAGAGACTCGGACACATGAGCGAGAAAGGAATGAAGATGCTAGCCGCTAAAGGGAAGTTCCCAGATTTGAAGAAGGTAGAGACTGGTTTCTGTGAATCATGTGTTATGGGTAAGCAGAAACGAGTTTCCTTCGTGAAAAGCGGGAGAACACCAAAGGCAGGAAAGCTAGAGTTGGTTCATTCAGACGTTTATGGACCCACCTCAGTCTCATCGGTGGGAGGAGCAAACTATTATGTCACCTTCATAGACGATTCAACACGAAAGGTATGGGTCTATTTCTTGAAGTATAAATCTGATGTTTTTTCTACTTTTATGAAATGGAAATCTGCTGTTGAACTTGAAACTGGTTTGAAGGTTAAATGCTTGAGATCTGACAATGGAGGAGAGTACATCAGTAAAGAGTTTACTGGTTATTGTTCTAAGAATGGAATCAAGATGGTGAAGACAGTTCCCGAAACACCTCAGCAGAACGGTGTAGCTGAGAGGATGAACAGAACTTTGAATGAAAGAGCCAGAAGCATGAGGATACATGCTGGTTTGCCAAAGATGTTCTGGGCTGATGCAGTTAACACTGCTGCCTATCTGATTAATCGAGGACCATCAGTTCCCATCGGTTTCAAGATTCCAGAAGAAGAATGGCAAGGTCGTGAGGTCAACCTTACACATCTAAAAGTGTTTGGTTGCAGTGCATATGTCAAGTTGAAAGATATGGACAGAGACAAGCTCGATGCAAAGTCAAAGAAGTGTACGTTCATTGGCTATGGTTCGGAAGAGATGGGGTATAGACTTTGGGACTTCCAGAACACCAAAGTCATCAGAAGCAGAGATGTCGTCTTCAACGAAACAGAGATGTACAAAGATCGACTTGCAGAAACTCCAATTGTTCAGAAAGAGAAAGACATTGTAGAGTTTGAGCTCCAGAAAAAGATGATGACAGATACAGTAGAAACTGAGACTCCAGCAGAGAGTGCTGACAGTGGGAGCTCAGAGGCAGAGAATCAAGGTGACTCAGAAGACGGGGTGGTTGACAGTTCACCAGATCCACCAACCACACCTCAGGTCAGAAAGTCGACTAGAGTCAAGAAACCTACTGCTAGATATTCTCCATCTGCCAATTTTCTTCTGTTAACTGAAAATGGAGAACCACAGACTTACACTGAAGCCGTCAGTGTGAGAGATTCGTTGCAGTGGGAGCATGCAATGAAAGAAGAAATGAAATCGCTTGAGAAGAACCAGACATGGGTTCTTACTAAACTTCCAGCAGGGAAGAAGGCTCTTCAGAATAAATGGGTGTTCAGAGTCAAAGATGAGCAGAATGGTACCAAAAGATTCAAAGCCAGGATGGTTGTTAAAGGTTTCCAACAGAAGGAGGGTGTCGACTACAATGAAATTTTCTCCCCAGTTGTGAAGATGACCACAATCAGGCTAGTGCTCAGTATTGTTGCAGCAGAGGGTTTACATCTAGAGCAGTTAGATGTGAAAACTGCTTTTCTACACGGTGATCTGAACGAGAACATTTATATGACGCAACCAGAGGGTTTTCAAGTCAAGGGCAAGGAAAACCTGGTGTGTAAACTGAAGAAGAGTCTGTATGGTCTCAAGCAGGCTCCGAGACAATGGTACCTGAAGTTTGATAACTTCATGGGCAGAACTGGCTACAGGAGATGTGACATGGATCACTGTTGTTACATCAAGAAGCTTAACAGTTCATATATCATTCTACTATTGTATGTAGATGATATGTTAATTGCTGGATCAGACATGTCAGAGATCAAGAAGTTGAAGAGACAGATGTCTGAAGATTTCGAGATGAAAGATCTTGGTCCTGCAAAGCAGATACTCGGGATGAGCATTATCAGAAATCAAAAAGATGGATCTTTGACACTATCCCAGGAGAAGTACATCGGGAAAGTGTTAGAGAAATTCAGCCTTAAAGATGCCAAAGTCAGAAGTACACCACTGGGTAGTCACTTTAAGCTATCCAAAGATCAGTCTCCCAAAACAGATGAAGACAAAGAAGAAATGGCTAAAGTTCCTTATGCATCGGCAGTTGGCAGTTTAATGTATGCTATGGTGTGTACGAGGCCAGATATAGCACATGCTGTGGGGGTTGTTAGTCGGTTTATGTCCAATCCGGGGAGAGAACATTGGGAAGCAGTTAAATGGCTGTTGAGGTACTTGAAGGGGACTTCAAAGATGGCATTGTGTTTTAAGGGGACAGATGTTGTCCTGAAAGGGTATGCTGATGCAGATTTGGGCGGGTGCAAACAATCTTTCAAGAGCACAACAGGGTATGTCTTTACAGTGGGAGGAACAGCAATCAGTTGGATGTCCAGATTGCAGAAGAGTGTTGCTCTCTCAACCACCGAAGCTGAATACATGGCAGTTGCTGAAGCAGCCAAAGAGCTTATATGGTTGAAGAATTTCTCAGAAGAACTTGGCAAGAAGCAGACAGATTGCTCACTGTTCTGTGACAATCAGAGTGCTATTCACTTGGCCAAGAACCCTGTGTTTCATGGAAAGACAAAGCACATCCAGTTGAGATATCATTTTGTCAGAGATTTGATAAGTGAAGATGTTCTCAAGCTGAACAAGATCAAGGGAACAGAGAATCCAGCAGACATGTTGACTAAGGTTGTTACCTTAGAGAAGTTGAAGCTTTGCGTAGCTTCAACTGGCCTTCATGAATAAATGATGAGAAGGCTGGCAGAATACTAGGAGTTTCAAAATGATGAAAGACGATTACAGATATTACAAGGTGTCGGTCGGCAGAGTTGAAGATGTCAATGGCCACCAAGTGGGAGAATTGTTGGGTATGCTGGCCCAGTTCACATCTACAGTGTTGGGCCCGGCCCATTACGGGATGACCTAATATTTTCTCTATATATACCATGTAATATGTAACATTTACAAGTGAGCACAGAAATACAATACTCCTAGTTAGCCCCGTGGACGTAGGTCAGTTTAGACCGAACCACGTAAATCTCGTGTTCTTACTTTCTTGCTTGAGTGTGTGTGTCTCGTGATCAGTGTGTGCACCCGGATCCCGTCTATACCCTAACATTATGGAGGAGTTATGGGCGTGTTTTCGACTATGTTAACTTCCAGTTTTATGCGTATGATAGGCGCACCACGGTGGGTCAGTTTCTTGGCTACTTTAATGAACAGTCGTCTAACTATGATGGTGGTAAAATGTTGGTTAGCTTTGGGACGGATTCGAGTGGCGGTTTGAAGCCCGAAAACGGGTTCTTTACGGCATGTGAGGAGCTCAGGAAGCAGCGGAAACTCAACGGTATTTTTGTTTGGTCCGCGGATAACTCGAAGGCCAATGGGTTTAGATATGAGAGGCAAGCACAAGCGGTTTTAGCAAAGGCTTAGGGTCAACTTTCTAGCTAGAATTATAAGTTGGAATGTTAAGATATGATGCTATTGATTTGTATTTGTAGGGTGTGTGAAGATGTATTTAAATTCAGACTGTTACTAGTACTAGTTTAGTTTGTATGTTACTTTTGAGCGTTCATGTAAACTTGATTTAAGTTTATATAATGAATAGCCAAGTGTTTCTATTGAATTCAGTTTGAATAATGATAGTTAAGAGTTCTAACAAAGTAACCATAGTCTGTGATGATACTTTTTTTTTTTTAAGAAAAAGCAACTTTGAAGAAAGCAAATACAAGAATCTTTTGTATAAACAAAAACCTATCTTTATATCTTATCCAGAAAGTAGAGAATATTAAAATTTGTTTTTATGTCCTCTTGTGGGGTTTTTATGAAATCAACCTCTATATCATCTACGATAGAGGTAAAGTTACTTATATCTTACCCTTTTAAACCATACTAATAGTACTTTTTGTATTTTAATAAGATTTTATGTCCTCTTGTGGGGTTTTTATGAAATCAACCTCTATATCATCTATGATAGAGGTAAAGTTACTTATATCTTACCCTTTTAGACCCTACGATTGTTATTGTTGTAAGTTACACTTTTAAAGTTTAAACAATGCCAGCGCCTAACTAGGTATAATTCATATAAGTATACAACAAACAATGCAATTAACTAACTTGAACTAATGTAAGTAATCATAACTAGTATATACTTTAGGATGCAAAACTCGGTTAACAACACTAATCGGTTACTAACACTAACCGGTTAGGGCAAATAGTTGTTTAGGTTACTAACATGTTAGTGCGGGGAAAAAATACTGCTAGTTTAACGGATTATAATTAGTATCTAACCGCTTATTAAAAAAATATTAGTTAATTTTATTAAAATTAAAAATATTAAATAATCTTAATAACATCTCTTGTTATGTATTTTAAAGGGTTTATATGTGTATGTGTATGTATATTAGTGTATATATGTGCATATGTTTGTGTATTAGTGTATATGTGTATGCATATGTATGTGTATCTATATGTATATGTATATGTGTTAGTGCATATGTATATGTATGTGTATTAGTGTATATATATGTGTAGTAGTGTATATATATATGTTTGTGTATGTGTATATATGTATGTATGAGTGTATATGTATGTGTATTAGTGTACTAAGTTAGTAACCCGTGTACTACACGAGTTAAATACAGATGCATAATATTAGATAAATACAAAAGAAAAAGATAATGATAAAAAATTTGAAAATTATGATTGATATAAAATTCTTATAATATATTGAATAATACTTTAATACATTTAAGAAATTTATTATGTTTGACAAGTTGTTGATTACTTCCCACACAAAAACTAAAATTATTGAGTAAATTAATCAAATCTATATTAATTTTATCAAAATTTAAAACTAACAATTTAGTTTTGACAAAATTAGTAATTAATCTTAATTGATAATTTACTAAATTGGTAATTGATTGTGACCTTGACATGTGGCGGTGATGATGCAGACCCTTTATAAATAAGACATGTGACACATTATTAGTGCTTTATTAGGATTAAGATAAGATATGTAAAATGACATGTTTGACCCGGTACTTGTATTTTAAGTAGTATATGTATGGTATTAGTTTGGTAAATGTTAGTAAGTAGTTATGATTGTATGTTGGTAAAATGACCCGTTTGACCCAAAACTTGTATGCATTTAGATGTATATATGTAAAATGACCCGTTTGACCCGAAGCTTGTATGTTTGTATATGTATTGTTACATATAAGTAGTTATGATGTTAGTATTGGAAAAATATTAGTAGTTTGACCCAAAACTTGTATGTTTGTATATTTATGATATTAGTTTGGTAAATATTAGTAGAATTGGTAAATATTAGTAAGTAGTTATAATTTAGTATTTGTATGCTTGTAAAATGACCCGTTATGTTTGTTTCAAAATCGAATATTTAAAGCTCAACTCTCACAATATACGGGCTTGAACATTGGAACACAAAATTTAGGAGGCGGAAAAGACGACGAGGGCTATGAAAACGACACGAGACAGGATGACAACGGCGAGGAGTAAAGCCACGACGACGATGAATGACGGAATCTCCCACTTATGCATCTAGCTTTATGTTTATAAGTAACTTGTCAAAACTTTTAGGAAACTATATATAACGGTAGTATGTAAATTTTGATCGTCTTTTAAACATTTGCGGAAGTACGTATCTGTTGTTGTTATTAGCATTTTTAGTAGTAGCATGTGGTTAACAAACATGAAACGTATAAAATACGAAAAAGTACGTTTGCGGATTAGAAGAAAATAGTGGCGACTTATTAGCGGCGACATGAGGAATAGCGGCGACTTATTTGTATAAGCGGCAAGCAAATAGCGGCAATTTAATAGTGGTGACGTGTGTTGTCACTAAAGACCTGGTTTCTTGTAGTGAATTCTCATCACCTCTAAAAAAATCTTGCCATAGTATACAAGTGGGCGACCACATGGTGCATATGTTTTAGAGGTTGCATAAAAAACTCTTCGTCAAACTCACATTTAAAGTAATTAAAGAAGCAATTATGTAAAAATATTCAGAAGTCTATAAATAATAATGCAGAGAGCCCTCTTAGGGAGCCGACATATAGTATATCAGAAGAATTATATTTTACTTTATCGTTAAAAAGTTAAAACCCTACATTATTATACCCAAGTTCACAAAACTTAGACGACGACAAAAAGTTGATGTTCGTAAAAATAGAATTTAAGGCAAATTGGAGTTTGAGGCTCTGGTTCACTTAAGATTACTTGTTTTATTAGTGTTAGGTTTTCTTGTTCTTTTTCTAGGTTTCGAGTTAATTTGTTTAAAAAAATATATAATTTTGTTGAAATTATTTTTGTGTCTTTGTTTACGGTTTGATTATTTGCTATCATCTCATATTTAGTATATAGATACTAGATTATATGCTTAATTAAATTGTCGATGAGACCTTGATCGGTAATTAATGATTTTCAGAAGTATGTTTCTCAAACAACCATACTGTAGTTAAAATGGTAAAAAGTGAAAAGTTTATGCAAAATTTTAAAAAAATATATATCTATAAAAACATGTTTTTTAAACTCGCACCAGACACCCAAAACCTCAAAGACGCCCCTGTATTCATTAACAAATAATCACTTCAAATGATATCCAAACACGGTCTCAATGTTTCCAACTCTTTAGATTTCTTTCAAATCATATTTGGTTATGAGGGAGCTAGGTAGAAGTGTAGAACTAGAAATATTTGGGTATTCACTATTGGACCCTTTTGGGCTTAGCCTAAATCTCAAACTACTTAAATGGGCCTAAACATATTAAATGCGTTTGAGATCACTCTTGACTCTTTTAAGGAATAGAAGTAGAACAATCTATTTTCTGTTTTCTATTTTTCTAACAAATATTAACCCCAAACCTAGGTGGCCATGGCGATACTTGTTGCTGCGTGATGTTGATATGAATATATGATTAAACACACAAATAAATAATATAAAGTTCTCATATCTCAGTATAAAGTTTTAGACCATAAATCTTCATTTAATTGAAGATCTAATGGCTATAATTCCTTTTTATCCTTATTATCTAAACTAAACTTCTCACAATAACCTCACCTATATAAACTTCTCATATCTCAGTTTAAAATTTTGAACCATAAATGAAAAACATATAGGGTTGGTATATTTGAAAAACAACAAATTACTTAATCGCTATTAGCACAACTATATAACAAAACAATAAAATCTTAAAACAACAATAAAAAATTAAAATTACCCTAAGCCTAAAACCAATATCTGAAAATTAGTATAGGGACTATTCGCTACTAGCACGGTCTAAAAAGGTAAAAAATAAAATAAAAAAATTTATACCAGTGCAATAGTAATAACACAGGTCCAGTACAGTGTTGTAAAAAAATTAAAAAACTAACTTAGACATAATATTAAGGTCTGAAAATCAGCAACTAGTTAAATCGCTACCAACATAGTCTAAAAAAACTATTAAAAAACGCTATAAACAATTTGAATTTTTTTTCCAAATTTAACAAATTTATAGCTGAATTAAAGATAAAAAAAGATCGATCTTATAGTGATTTTTTATATATAAAGTCGAATAAAATGTTATGTTCATTTAAAAACTTTGAGTGAAAGTTGAATAAAAAATCGATAAGAGTTGTCACCCTCCACTCATCTCGACCATCCAATTTCTTAATCAATGACTTAGATCTTTTCTAACCCTTGTTAAGACTTAAGAAAACTTTTGTTCTCATTTAAACCTCTAACTAGGTGGAGTTAGACTAAAAAGACATTTAACCCTAGAAAGTATAGAAAGTCATATTGTGCCACCACTATCAAATGTGAAAAAAAGTATACACGACTAAAGAAAAGATGAAACATGCACATGTGACTCACATGTCAATTTATCCTGGTTTTTAAATGTTCGTAAGCTTTTCATACATTATTATTATTTTTTAAATTACACCATAAAATTGAACGTATTTTATATATCGGGTTTACATATATCCCCTTATTAAGCTTTTAATTACATATATACCGAAACATGAAATTCAATTACATATTTCCCCTCTCTTAAACACATTTATTACATATTTACCAAATTTATTAAATAATAATTTATTAAATTACTATTTTACCCTTACTAATAGGTGTTGGAGATAGATGGAGATAGAGAGAGATAGAGTGATATAGAGAAGGTCTGGTCGTATATATATTCTAAGGGTAAACTGGTAATTTTAAATGAAAAAAGAGATATATGTAATTAAAATTTAATCTTAGGTATATATGTAATTAATTGGCTTAGTAAGAGGATATATGTAAATGCCCCTTTATATTTATATTTAATATGAGTGTATGAAATAGATATATATATATATATATATATATATATATATATATATATATAGGGGATGAATATAATGAAAACCTCTCCGAGTTTGGAAAACTGTAAAAATCAAGCTAAAAAATTCGTTTTTTGTTCCGATTTTTTTAATGGTGACTCTCTAAGTTAAAAAAGTTCCCTTTATGCAATAAAAGTAAAAAAAAACGTCTACTAAATCTTTTATAAAAAAATATTTTATAACTGATGTTACATATGTAACATTACCCTGTTACATATGTAACATCGGTTATAAATTAATTTTTTTAAATAATTAGTAGGTGTTTTTTAAACTTTTTTGCATAAAGGGGTTATTTTAACTTAGAGAGTCACCATAAAAAAAATCGGAACAAAAAATGATTTTTTAGCTTGGTTTTCATGGTTTTCCAAACTCGAAGAGGTTTTTATTTTATTCTTCCTCTCTCTCTCTCTCTCTCTATATATATATATATATAGGGTGAGGTTCATTGTAGACACTTTCGCATGTAAAATCGCTTTTTTTCACATGTGAAAGTTTCTGATTAATGAGAAAAAAGAAAAAAAGAAAAAATAAAATTAATCACAACCATTAGATCAAGAGATCTAATGGTGAAAGAAGGTGTCTACCTGTCTACACTTATAAGGGTGTCTACAATGAACTTTTCAATATATATATATATATATATATATATATATATATATATATATATATATATATATATATAGGGAAGGGTTCCGTGTAGACCCCTTAAATTTTGTAGACCCCGTAGACCCCTATAAAACTCAATTAAAATAAAACTCAGTGTTGTAAAATTAGTTTTTTTTATTACGATAAGCTTTTAAGAACAAAAAATAAATAAATAAATTAAAAAAAAACAAAAAACATTAAAAATCGAACATTTTAAGCCAATGAGTTTTAAAATAATGAGTTTTAAACGCAACACTGAGTTTTATTGAGTTTTAAACTCATTGATTTTTAAAACTCATTGTCTTAAAATGTTCAATTTTAATGTTTTTCGTTTTTCTTTTTTTTAATTATCTTTTTTTGTTCTTAAAAGCTTATCGCAAATAAAAAAAACTAAATTAACAAAATTGAGTTTTATTTTTAGTGAGTTTTAATGAGTTTTATTGAGTTTTATAAGGGGTCTACGGGGTCTACAAAAAATAAGGGGTCTACACGGATCTTTTACCTATATATATATATATATATATATATATATATATATATATATATATATATATATAGTGTCTACAATGAACTTTTCAAATGAGAACTTTTTTCTTTGAGAACTTTTGAGAACCATTCTGAACCACTAATTTTCAGGGGGGAGACATTCAAATTCATGGGGGGATTTCCTTATGTATAACTTGTGGCTCAGAATGGTTCTCAAAAGTTCTCAAACCCAATTGGTTCTCAAATGATCCTCTCCATATATATATATATATATATATATATATATATATATATATATATATATATATATGAAGAGGATCATTGGAAAACCTTGTTCATATTAGAAAATCTGGAAAACCATTTCTAACCGGTTAAAAATTCCTTCTATTTTTGTTTTTATATTTTATAAAAAGGGTAATATGGTAACTTACCATATTCTAATTTAGTAAATAATTTTTTAATTTAATGACAATTAACTAATAACCTACATTAGTTAATTTAATGACAATTCATAATCAATTTATCTGATCTCCATAATTAACTTCCGTTTTTTATTTGAATTACTTTCATGTTCATTCAGTTTCTTTTCGACAATCGCTATTGTTACTTTCTACATCGTTGTTGTTACAGCGATGTAACAACATTCTGTTTTATTGTCACAAATACTGTTACAATACTGTAACTTTTTTTGTTTCATATTTTTCTGTTTCAGAACTTCATTACAGTTACATGACTGTAACATATCTAATCTTTAATCTGATTACACATATGTAAAATTATTGTTACACATATGTAACCTTCATTTTTTTTTTTGAAAAATATACATGAAATTACTGTTACACGAATGTATATTACACAGTTGTAACAAAATTTGTATACATTGATTAGTTATTGTTACAACTTTGTAACAATCGTTACTCTGGTGATGAACTGGTGATTGACCCGTATCAAAACAAGCGTAAGCAAAACAAATATACACAGACTGGCCATCTAAACACAAGGAATGTAATAAACGTAATACTGAATATAAATACTTAGGAGGTGTTAGGCGCACCATAAGCTAGCTTATAAGCTAGCTTTTTAAGGTTACCAAACGGGGCTTTTTAAAAAAGCTAGTTTTTTTTAAAAGCCCCGTTTGGTAATGTCAAAAAGCTAGCTTATGAAAAGCTAGTTGGAGTAGCGTTTTAACTAGCTTTTATAATACCAGTTTTACCATTCCCTTACTTGTAAATAAATACCTTTAATAACATTTATGACATGTACTTTTATGTCATTTTATGTTTTTTAGATAGTTTATCAGCTAGTTATTACCAAACATTATTTTTTATCAGCTAACTTATTGTTTAGCAGCTAGCAGCTAGCTTATCAGCTAGCAGCTAGCAGGTAGCTTATCAGCTAGCAGCTAGCTTTTCAGGTAGTGCGCCAAACACAACCTTAAAAGGTTCTACAATCCCAACATATTAAGGCCCTAGTATGACCCTAAGACAATATCTTAGTTTACATTAACATATAAACTATTCTGAAGGAAAATCTGACTAGTTAGATTTCTAGTCCAACTATATCTCCAAAACACTAGTTCTTCGGGCTCCGCAACCTATCTAGCTAAACCGGTTCGCCTAGGTTCCACCTAATGCTGCCACACTGGGCCCATCCCTATCACTTTCATGTTGTATGAGCTATTGGGGAGCCTTAGCTAGTGACTAATAAACAAATAATAAACACAAGTGCATCTTAGAACTTTAGTTCCTACATAATCAAATCTCGGTCAAGTAAAGCACGGGCGCATGCCCTCGTACCCATGTAATGTATAATAGCAGATATGCCATACTAGCTCTAATAACTACATAAGGCCAACCCGATGGAATTAGAAACTACGTGCTACTAATACAGCTGTCTAGATGCCCAAATATATTCCCCGAGGTCACACAAGGACCCTAATGACTCCTAGGAAAACTTCACTAGAAGTTTACATCCCGGCAGTTCTGAACCCCTACATTCTCACAAATATATCAACATATATCTTGCACCGGTCGTATTATCATTAAAACCTAAGCAAGCCTGATTCCTCACGAAGCTCAATATCTCTGATGACCTAAACAATTATAGGCGCATTTTAACTGATGCTAACAATAATAATCTTATCGTTACACTTTACCTTGGGTGACAATCCCGTCACCTGAATAATTAGATTTGATAACTTTGACAAACATAGAAACCTCGGGTTTCTCAAGGATAATACATCATTCTGAGCAAATCAGTCTCAAACCCATAGCCCATGATCCTGTAACTAAACTGAAGTAAAAAATCCGAGTCAAAATCTATTTTTTTTTAAATCTCATTTTTGGTCCACAGACGAAGTGGAGCGTCTCAAGACCATCTGTTTAGAAACGAAAGGTTCGCTTTGACCAAATCTCAGTCTGACCAAACCAACACAAGCGGAGCGTCTGGAGCTAATCTGAAGCTGATGATCTACAACGACTATTTTGTCATTTTGCGGCCTGAGTCCATTTTTCAGTTTTGTGTTCGTTTTTACCTAGGTTTCTATCCATGATCGATTTTATGCCATTTATAAGATTTATAAACCTACTATGCATAAAGAACTTGTACCTCTAGCTTCCAAACTTATACAATCCAACCATCTAACTTCTTGACCACTGACCTAAACTCTCAGATCCTTCTAGGTAACCAAAACTAACCTGCATGCAAGATCAAGGATGATCAAAATCCTAGATCATCATCATTTATCTAAAAATAGGTTTTTTTCAATAAGAATCCAAGGTTCCTTACCTCAACTTGCAGCCTTAATCACCTCCTAACACTTTAGGCTAGTGTAGATCGTCCATGCATGACTAATGACTTGTAATGCATCTAAATTCAAGCGAGAAGTTGTTCACTATAAGAAACTACACATAAATTGGTACATTTGGTGTTTAGATGCTTACCATCTCTTCTCTAGCATGTAATCTTCAGAAAATCTGACCTCAGAACTTGTAGAACACCTTCTGGAACTTAGAGACACGAGGGAGGGTATTTAATTGGAACAAATGGACTGAAATGAGCAGATTTATGAAAAGACTTTATTTATATTGATCCTCTCGTCTGGGTCTTCTTTTACACTCGGGACATACCGTATTATGCATGTAAAAACACGCAGACCCTTAACCCGGGTACCACACTCGACCTATTTTCCCCTGCTCTGTGCAAACCGTCTAGGCGTCTACTCCCATTTATCATTGAGACGGTCCACATCGACCTCTTTCCAACTTTTCTACTTTATGTTATTTGCTTAACTCAATCCCGACTTGGCTCTTATTTCAAGGTGTTACATAAACGCATATACAAAATGTCAAAAGTGAAAAACACTATCAACAAAGTCTAAAACGCCATATATAAAAAGAAGTAAATTGCCATGTACAAAAACAATTAGTTCAAGGCTTAAAAAAATATAGAAAAAAAAAACTTATATGTACATATCACAACTATACTTATATTAATGATAAAAAATACTCATTTTATATATTAAAAAAAATAAAGATGGAAAATAATTCTTATTACCTATAATCTTTTTAATCCTAATAAAGCACTAAAATGGTTGCCACATGTCTCATTTCTAGAATGTCCACATAAGCATTGCCACATGTCAAAACAACATTCAAGCATCAATTTATTAGATTATCAATTAATTATACTTACCAATTTTATCAATACTAAATTTCTATTTTAAAAAGAAATTGACAAACTTAATGTGAATTTGATAAATTTACTCAATAATTTGATTAATTTAAAAAAACTAATCCACAATTTGTCAAACATAATGAATTTGATTATTTTAACCGTGTTTTCTTTTTTTATATGTACCTTAATATTATGAACTCAACCCGTGTAATACACGGGTTATTAACCTAGTAATACAATGTAGTAATAATATTAAGATAATTCTTATGTACGTGTAACCATTTTTAAGAATATAAACAAAAGGTCTATGTGTCGGCGGATCGATAAGCCGTTTGAAGAAGAAAAAAAAGGTAAGCATTTAGTGGATTAGTTATAACGAGATCTGCGACCCGCGCGTTGCGGCGGGCGAGGCCTCGTTGTCGGGTGTACTTCTGTTAAGTCTTAGGATGTAAAAGGGGGTTAAAGTTACCATTAGACAAATCAATCAGTACCCACAGCCATCACCAATAGACATATCTGTTTATAGATAGCAGCAACCCAAAGCAATTACAATGTATCATTTTTGAGAAATCTGTTTATAGTCCAAATCAATTACCAACCCCGCGCGTTGCCGCGGGGCGAGATCATATATTGTAATGCGTTGAGTTTGTGCGTTGAGGCTGTTAATTGTTAGTTTACGTTGAAGGTTTCGCATTGAAATAAGTAAAACGGAATGCGGTTTGCCGCAAGATACGTTACTTTATTAAACATAATATCGTTCTATATTTTGCATCTTGAGTTTTTAAGTATCTTCGTTCATGCTATAGATCTGTACCGTTCCCTAGATCCATGTCTTTTAGTTACATATTATTAGCTAATTTAATTTAGTAAGTCATTACAAAGTTTGATACATTTTCTAGCATGTCACTGATGTATAAACTTGACCTTTAAAAAAAGTTATCAAATCAGATTATGATGATGTACTCCCAAAAGCTCAGTTCACTAATTGCAAATACAATTGAGGTTTAGACACATGTTCTGACATCACGTGTAATTGGACTAACCAAGAGTCAAACACGTGTAAATTGAGCAGGTTTACGTGTTCACCTACAACACATTTGTCTTCTTTTTATGTAGTTCCCTTTCCAAAGTCACTCCCTGCTACATTTAACTTAAAAAACAAATTAATATTGAAATGGAGATATGAACTGAATTCAGAATGCAAATTTAGATCTGAAATGTGGTTTGTATTTGTCTCGAAATAAAGTGAAACAGTTGAAGAAAGAACCGCCTAATCCATCCATAACCGTCGTTAAACAAAAACAAAAAGACCCAATAGGTAAAGCTACCATCTTGATCTGCAACCTTCAAACTGATATTTATGTGTAGAATATCTAGACTTTAGACCAGAAAATTAAATTTATATCTAGATTTTAGACCAGAAAATTGAATTAGATATTAAAAAACAAAAAGAATAAATCATAGAAAAAGATTTTTTTTTTCATATGGCTCAGATTTACAAAATCACATCATAAATCCATGGTGGTTGCAAAACAAAATTGCCCTCCTACACATGGATTCTCACCAGATTTTTACACCAGAAAATCATCATCGCCATTTACAGCCAACACCATCGCCATTTACAACCAACAATTCCGTTTCAAGGTCAAACCAACACAAACCATCATAAATCCATTAAACTCAGATTCAAAGTTCCTTAAATTTCCAACACCAATTCAAATCTGGGTTCTTTGAAACCCGTAATCAAAGAAAAATAGTGCCAATCGAATGAATCAACCGTTACACAGTAACGCAAATGTGACATGGGGCACGTTTACCGACAGTTCCAGAAAGTTCTTCAAGCCATAACCATGAAACGCTAACAGCAACTATGAAACATGAATCACGAATCCCAAAAATTTGTGACCATCATCGCCGTAAAGGCTCTGGTAAAAGGGAAATCGATGACCCAAAATCATCATCAGAGCCGCTTATACAGCAGCGGTAAAGAAATCAGATGAACAATGTAAAAAGCAAACAGATCTTAAACAGATCCAACGGCGGCGCACCGACAGAGACACAACGGATAACTCCGGCGGCATCTAGCCGGCGACCGTGGAGAACACCGTACACCAACGACAACACACCTTATTACGTCGACGGCGGCAGATCTTCAACCCTCCGACGCAATGGTGGTACACCGACGGCGACACACCGGATGACTCCGGCGGCCGCCTAGCCGGCGGCCTCATAGCGAGTATCATACACCAACGGCGACGCACCATAATACGCCGGCAGAGATGAACGGCGATCCGTCGACGGCGCAGCGATTCTTTCGCCGATGAAAACCATCGGCGGTGGCGGTGGATTGTCTTGGTGACAGAAAATAGAGAGATGAAGAGAGAGAATAATGAGGCAAGAGAGAGAGGGAGATGTTCCTTTAATCAAGAGAAAGAGAGAGTGAGGCGGTGGAGTGGTTTGTCATCACCGCCACTCCCACCCAATGAGAAAACACCACACAATAAAGAAAACCAATAAGCGGAACATGGTTTTAATAAAACCATATCCTCGCACACAGATTTTGTGCAATAAGTAAGTATAAAAAATTAAAAAAAAAACTAAACCATCTACCACCTGACACCTGGCTTCCATGCGTGCGGACACGTGGTATGAATAGTGCTCCGCTAGTGTACACGTAGGATTTTCAAAATGATATATATATAATAAGAGTTGACACTAGTGACTATATGTAGAGCCATCGTGTAGGAAATTAATTCAACAAAATAGTCAATTCCTTTTATGCCTGTATATATATTTATTTCTAAGAAACCATTTATTTATGTAATCATGAAATAAGTAAAGATATTAATTTTACACATTAATTTATCTTTATGTAACGGTAGAGTTTGAACAAAAACTTATGGAGAGCTGGATTCAGTATATGTGGGATCGGACTTAGTGTATAATTTATTTTGAAGATATAGGAGAAAAATTAATAATGTGAAGCGAAAAACATGGAGAACAATGCCCTGGACCCGGGCCCTAAGGGGAGGGGGTATGGTTGTGGCAAGGTGTCAGTTTTGAACGATCAATCACAAACAAGAAAAGAAGAAATCGATTCTGCAAATGATCCAAGATACAGCGGAAGTTTTACAATACGAAATCAGATCATCAACACGATGAACTGAACAAAATCAGCCAAGAACTACACTACGCCTACAAGATCTACCAACGAGAAACACCTTTGTTCAAGATGAACAATCAAAACCCTAGCAGATCTAGAACTGGAAGACGAGAGAACTAAACGCTCTAACGGCTGAACAGAAAAAACAGAATGAGAGCTTAACCCTAGCCACATGTTAAGCAACTCTTTATAACACACCGTGATACTCCGTGAACCTCGAGCCCAGCTACAAGCCCAGCTCACAGCACAAGCCCAGCAGCAACAAAGCCCAGCAACTTGAGATCCCAAGCCCTCATACCTATTAATAAAAGTCACAATAAACAAAAACCGGACTTAGAATAAAACAACAATAAAACCACTCAATTGAATTGAATATAAAAGCAGATTTCAACACCCCCCCACAATTCAATTGAACGGATTTACCAAACCTATTTTGTTACACAGTTTGTCATGTTGAGACGCCACTAACCCTTTTGTGAACAAATCTGCAATTTGATTTGTAGTACCAACAGGTACAACTTTAATACACCCTTTTGAAATTTGATCCCGAAGGAAAAACAAATCTAATTCAAAATGCTTTGTTCTATCATGGAAAACAGGGTTCAAAGCAATAGAAATTGCAGCTGTATTGTCACAAACAAGATCAACAGGTAAACTAATATGAACACCCAACTCATGTAACAAATTTATCAGCCACATAACATCAGTTGTAGCAGTACACATAGAGCGATACTCAGCCTCGGCAGTGGACCTAGCAACAACAGACTGTTTTTTACTTTTCCAGGTCACAAGAGAAGAGCCCAAAAACACACAGTACCCAGTTACGGACTTTCTGGTTTCAAGGCACTTAGCCCAGTCAGAATCAGCATAGGCTCTTAAGGTTAAAGACCCAGATTTACCAAAGAACAATCCCTGACCAGGACATTTCTTTAGGTATCTCAACAACCTAAACACAATTGTCATATGAAACTGTTTCGGAGCATGCATAAATTTACTCAAATAATGAACAGCATAGGCTATATCTGGCCTAGTGTGAGAAAGATAAATCAATTTTCCTACCAATCTTTGATAAGCAGAAACATTAGACACACTTTCACTCTTACTTTTACTAAGAGAAGATAACACATAATTCTGTTCAATTGGCACATTTACAGGTTTACTTCCTGTCATACCAAACTCAGCCAACAGTTCAATGCAGTACTTTCTTTGGGATAGACAAATACCATTATTCATTTTAATCACTTCAATTCCCAGAAAGTACTTAAGTTCCCCTAGATCTTTAATCAAGAACTTAGTTCTCAACAACTCCTTAAGATTGTCAAATTCACTTACATTATTACCAGTTATAATGATATCATCAACATAAACAAGTAACACTATGAACACAGAATCATTTTGTTTAACAAACATGGAGTAATCACATTTACTCTGGGTAAAACCCAACTCAAGCAAGACACCAACAAGTTTTTCATTCCACATTCTAGGAGCTTGCTTAAGTCCATACAAAGACTTTTTCAACTTACAAACCCTTTTTTCAGATTTAGAATAATACCCTTCAGGCAAAGCCATGAAGACATCTTCATGTAAATCACCATACAAAAAAGCATTATTAATATCAAGTTGATACAAAGGCCATTCATTCTCAACAGCTAAGGTTAAAACAGTCCTAATAGTAATCATTTTTACAACAGGAGAGAAAGTCTCATCAAAATCAATTCCCTCTTTTTGACTATAACCTTTTGCTACAAGCCTAGCTTTGTATCTATCAATTTCACCGGTAGATTTATATTTTACTTTATAAATCCACTTACACCCTACAGTTTTTCTACCAGGGGGTAAATCTACTAATTCCCAGGTATTATTTCTATGCAATGCCTCTATTTCTTCATTCATTGCAGAAACCCAATTGGGACTTTTAGCAGCTTGATAATAATGTATTGGTTCACTCTCTTTATTTAATTGAGACACAAAACACAAGTTATCATGAGAAAGATTAGCATAATTAACAACCTTTTCTAACCCATATTTAACTTTCCCTTCAATCACATAATCATTAAATTTTAAAGGAACAACAGACTGTCTTGTTGACCTTCTAGGAGGTACTGAGATATTTGGTTGAACACCATTACCCTCAGAATTTTCATTTAGATCAGGAATACCAGTTTCATGCTCAACCCTACCAAGTTCAGGTTCAAAGCTACTAGACTGCTCTGTCACACTCGGGCCTGCCCCCTCATCAGGAGAGTGTAACATAGCCCCGTCTTGAGCAGTCTTATCACAAGAAACCGGTTGCTGAGACCCATGAGAGCTGATTTTTTCACTATTATTTGTATTCTCATCATTGGGCTCAGCCACCTTAGAAGTCTCAAGTTCAGTACTGTCAAACAACTCAAAAAAATTTAAACTATTTATACCTTGGTTATTATCTTGTTCAACATTATTTTCATTCTTGAAAGGAAAAATATTTTCATAAAATTTCACATCTCTTGAATAATAAATCACTTTATTATCAAGAGACCACAGCTTATAACCTTTCTTATCATTTGAATAACCAAGTAAAACAGCTTTTTCAGCATTACTACTGAATTTGTTTTCTTTATTTAAGACTGTACTAAAACAGAGACAACCTACCATCCTAAGGTGACTTAAAACAGCTTTAAACCCATATACACACTGATAAGGAGACTTTCCATCAAGTACAGAAGAAGGAGTCCTATTAATCAAGTAAGCAGCAGTAAGAACACATTCAGACCAGAATTTTAAAGGAAAATTTCCTTGAAACAGTAAAGCTCTAGCAACATTCAGTAAGTGTCTATGCTTTCTTTCAGCAACCCCATTTTGTTGAGGAGTATAAGCACATGTGGTTTGATGAACAATACCATTTGTTTTGCAAAAATTACTCATTTGATTGTTTACAAACTCAGTTCCATTATCACTTCTAAACATCTTAACCATTTTATCAAACTGAGTTTTAATTAAAGCCACAAAAGTTTGAATATGACCAAAAACTTCACTTTTTGACTTCATTAAAAAAATCCAAACAGCTCTAGAGTAATCATCAACAATAGTCAAGAAATATCTGAATCCCTCCCTACTTGCCACCTTAAACGGGCCCCATACATCTAAATGTATTAACTCACCTAGGTTCTTTGAGTGATGATCACTCAAAGGAAAAGGATCCCTATGTTGTTTTGCCCTATGACATGTTTCACAAGGGAGGACATCTTCAATTTGACTTAATTTCAAATCATTTTTCAAAATTTTTAAAACCACATGTGAGGGATGCCCAAGTCTAGCATGCCACAAACTTGAAATATTGCAGACACTATTACACACCTTGGACTGCATATAAGACTCATTACTCAAATACAAGCCATCCACTTGTCTACCAATCACCAGGTTTTTCTTTGTTAACAAATCCTGAAGATAACATTTATGTTCATCAAAAAATACAATCACCTTACTATCCCTAGACAACCTATGCACAGACAGCAAATTCACACAATATTCAGGGACAACAAACACATCAACTAAGGTAATCTGATCACTTAACTTTATATCACCAATTTTAGTAACTAAAGCATTGGTTCCATTAGGGTGCTTAACTCTTATATTCAAGTCAGAAATGTTTACTTGGTTTATTAAACCTTGATCAGTCATTACCATATTATGGTTTGCTCCTGAATCAACAATCCAAGTCATAGAATTATTTTGACTTGAACTTGTAAAACAGTACTTATTACTTTCCAACACAGAAGAGCAAAAAAACCTACCAGCAATATTACTGGAAATGTTACTACTTGACCCACCATCATTAGATTTATCACCTAGCAAACTTATCAGTTTAGCAACTTGATCAGTGGACAAAAAGTTCAATGGTGAGGCACAATCAGAACCACTGGTAGTTTCACACATAGCAGTAAATGACCCTGATTTTTTACTCTGCCCATTCCTAGGCTTCATCCAACTAGGATAGCCAATAATTTCAAAACATTTTTCCACAGTGTGACCAGTTTTGTTACAATGAGTACATCTCAAACCACTGTTAACAGTTTTATTTTTCTTTTTATTTTCAGAAAACTGACTACCTTTTGAAACAAAACCAACAGTTTGGGTTTGACCCTTTATCCCACCATTACTAGAATTTTTACGCGATTCTTCTCTAGAAATAACAGAGAAGGCCTCTTTAATGGTGGGCAAGTTGTCCTTTATTAACAAATTTGAGATGACAGGTTGATATTCATTGTCAAGCCCCATTAAAAACTGCATTAATTTGATAAGATGTGAAAAATCATTAAATTGTTTAGCAGCTTCACAAGTACAAGCAGGCAATTGAAGAATCTGATCAAGATCCTTCCACATAACAGTTAGCTTGTGATAGTACTCAGACACAGACATATTATTTTGACTAAACGAATTAATTTTCTGATACAGATCAAAAACAACTGACCCATCCACCTTATCATATGTTTCCTTTAAATCTTTCCACACATCAGAGGCAAGACTAGAATACACTTGTCCTAAGTACAACTCTTCACTAATTGAATTTAACAACCAAGTGAGAACAACAGAATTGCACCTTTCCCATTGATTTATTAACACATCATCATCCTCATCTATGACACAGGTTCCATCAATAAAACCATACTTATTCTTTACTTTTAGTGCGAGTTTCATAGCATTAGCCCACACCCTATAATTCTCAGTCCCCTTAAGTTTTACACTTATGATGGTCAGATTACTAGCATCACTGGGATGAAGATACAGTGGATCCCCAGCATCAATTTTGCTAACCAAAGTAGCAAACGGATTATCTCCCATTTCAAGAAATCCAAACAAGACACACAAGTACACGCACAAGATAATCACTGAGCCAGTGTACAGGGTTCCACACTAGTCACGCTAGCAGTTCAAGCTCTTTGCTCAGTAACAATGCAATCACACACAAATGCAATCACACAAACACAATGCACATAAAAAAAATAAACCACAAGAGACCGGGATTGTCTGCCCCGGTACTGCATACAACAGGTATCAACAGTCCTGCACTGTATTTAACTACAGCAGAAAAAAGTAAATCAAGGAAAGATCTCACCAAAATGAGCACCCAAGTTAGGGCTTCCAAATTGACGTCTATAACCTTCGCTTAGGGTTACAGAACGACAACCAGCGCTGCTACAGTCACCAGTCTTCAATCAACAGCAAGAAAACTCGTAACCTTCACTTAGGGTTACGAGGCCTTTACTTCGTGTATCTCTACGCCTTGCTCCCAGATCCAACACTCTTCAGCAACCAGTAATCGTTGAGTAACAAACCACTAGAACGAGATGATCTAAACACGTAACCCTAATGTTGCTACGAGGACGATATACAGAGCGTTGGCTCTGATACCATGTTAGTTTTGAACGATCAATCACAAACAAGAAAAGAAGAAATCGATTCTGCAAATGATCCAAGATACAGCGGAAGTTTTACAATACGAAATCAGATCATCAACACGATGAACTGAACAAAATCAGCCAAGAACTACACTACGCCTACAAGATCTACCAACGAGAAACACCTTTGTTCAAGATGAACAATCAAAACCCTAGCAGATCTAGAACTGGAAGACGAGAGAACTAAACGCTCTAACGGCTGAACAGAAAAAACAGAATGAGAGCTTAACCCTAGCCACATGTTAAGCAACTCTTTATAACACACCGTGATACTCCGTGAACCTCGAGCCCAGCTACAAGCCCAGCTACAACAGCTACAAGCCCAGCAGCAACAAAGCCCAGCAACTTGAGATGCCCACATACCTATTAATAAAAGTCACAATAAACAAAAACCGGACTTAGAATAAAACAACAATAAAACCACTCAATTGAATTGAATATAAAAGCAGATTTCAACACAAGGCTTCACCAAGCCATGCTCACCAACCAATAAGATTGTGACACTTCAAATTTGGCAAAATGGGCAAGGCTTCAAGCCACACCACATGGTATGGTTGTGGTGTGGTTTGGGTGGCTCCTCCACAAGGTTTGCACACAAATCAAAAAAAAAAAAACAAAGAAGTTGAGCGGCTTAGACAGGCTCTCCAAAACCGCTCAGAACCGAAAAAGAGAGCCGCTGAAGTAGAACCGTGGCACACGGTATGGAAGCCCCAAGGAGCCACGCGGTTCCAATTGGAGCCGGCCCTTGGAGCCGCTTCCATACCGCCTCCCCTAAGGAAGCTTCGTCCTTGTCTTTACGTATCATCATATCTCTACTATATATATGGTCAAATTTCCATTTATTTTTTTAATGGCTAATATCATTATACTTGTTTCTTATAACGCTCATTTTATAAAATACAAACTATCAAAATGGTAGAGATTACAAAACACGACAGAAGCTAAATCGGAGACTTACACCAATCAAGCCATACTAAATTATCACACCTACAACTATATTGAACCAAAGAAACACCATAGCCTTAATATCTCGGATAACCTCCAGATCTGACGTCTTGTGGCTTCTGAAAACCCTAGCATTGCTGACAAATCATTACATTTATACTTTGCAAGATTTAAACCTATAACGTTTTAGTTAAAGAGTCACCACTTTACCATATAAGGTATCCCATTAGAGACTATTTTTTTTTCGTATGTGCTCTTCATACTTCCATGGACCTAACAAGATGCAAAATCTGTTCATGAATCTACTTAATTAATTTTAGAAAAAATAAATTACTCACATATAGGTAAAACTTGTCATCCACTACCAGACCATAGAAATTACCAATCAAGTCACTAGCCAGTTGATCACAAAGCTATGAAGCTATCCATTTAACAACATCCATTTAACAACGCTAGATACAAGCTGTCCCTTTAAGAACAATAAATTTATAAACAATAACAAACTAAAAAAATCTATATTCTTATAAAGAAAATCCCGTGCAAGTGGTAAAGAAAGCCTTTCATAAAGTACTCATTAATTTTAGAGAGATTCAGGAGAACTTGTTATGCCCTCCATGTGCATTAATACTTTTGCTTTATTAATCTTTCCTATTAGGACACCAAAAGATATATATTGTTTATGAAGATTATAGTAGCTAGGAACCTGCTGTTGCACATTAATTACTTTGGCTTGATTTTTATTCTAGATATTTTATCATGGCTTTTCCAAACTTCCAAAGGCTTTCCATAGAATCTTTAGTAGTAACATCATCACATTACAAATATTTTTTATGGACAATCCATCAAACTCTTACTCTTAAACTATCAAACTCTTACTCTTAAACTATATCGAGTGTTTATGCCATCAACCTCGGTGGGGAATAAGACAACTCTAGAGGAATAATCAATTATGTTTTTTGTTAAATACATCTTCTTGTCATCGGTCTTATTTTATTTAGGCCTTGAAGAAAAATTACGTGTCTCAAAATATTTCAATATGGGTCGAATATTTAAATATTTTGAGGCACACAATATATTCTTGACACCTTATGTGTTTTTCACTCAAGACAGAGTAGGTCATGCATGATGGCCTCCCTTTACTTTTCATGTGATCAATTTCCCTCTATTTTGCACATAATCATTAGTTTATGTTTGTTAAATATTTTTGACTTATTAAGCCCGCTCTGGAATACTTATTAATTAAAAAGTATATATATTTTTTTCATAGGCATGTGCTACCTATGATACTTAAACGAGTACAAAACTTTTCAGCCCACTCTAAAACACTCTAAAACATGAACATTTTACGGTCACCAACCATATACTTCAATAGAGACACTTAATTTCCTATTTATCATTCTTGTATGTATATACATATTTTTGTTTCAACCTTAATATTTTATACATTAAGTGTAAAATATGATATATGGAGGAGAAGTCATATAATCATTCATGTAACTTTTATCTTATGTTCATTTTTACATGAACTTGTAACTAAGGTGCTCCTATTAAGGCTGTGTGTAATCGGGCGTGATAGGACCTCAACCCCTAATATAACGTCCCATATGGCGCCCCTGGGCACCCCCGGGGGCGCCATGTTGCATTTTTTTGTCCGTGAGTGTGACCTAGATGGCGTCCTCTTCCCCCTTGACAAGTCAAACTAACCTTCAATTATCGGTTGATTTTTAACCCCCTTTGTCATGTGAGCGACACGTGTCATGTAAGAGGTTTTATGACTACACACCCAAATTAATATAACCCCCTTTGCCATGTCAGCGACACGTGTCGCGTAATGCACCATGGTGGGCTTTATGATTACACATAGCCTAATAACAACACACAGAAAATCCATTCTCATATATCCCTTGTCAAATAAGCTAGATCCAGACGATTATCCGACGATATATGTACACGGCAGACGGTTATTGGAGGAGGGGGCACATCTCTGATAGCCACAATTTGGACGGCCATTCAACGAATTATCAAAAGGTTGTGTGAACTGTGAAAGCAGGTACGTTCGGGGGAATGTTTTCTGACAAAACCGAATCGGGACAACTAATGTACATGTTTGACGCGCAGTTGGCCATCCATGGGCCGATGTGGGACTAGAATTCAGGTGGTCTGAAAATAGTTGCCCCGAACATAATAATCCGTGTGTTCGAGTCTAGATTTCCACTACTACAAAAACCCTAATGCAAATACATGCATATATATACGTATTGTTACAACAAGAGAGCCTTGAATTCCTAAGTTTCAGTGGGCAATCCACCGCCGTCCGACAAGAAACAACAAGCCATGTGTTTTAAGACAAAGTAGGCGGAAAGACTTCAACTCCCCACTTGTAGGGGCCGCAGCTCAATTGGTGGAACTAGCTAGGGTCGAAGGACACCCACCCTAGCTATATAGTTTTTGATTCTCCTACAAAAGTTAGAACACATATATATAAATAATCCTAGGTCTTAATATACTATATAATTAGTGAGGCTCATGATTCAGTAACATGGGATCACAGACCAAATGATTAACGTGGAGCTTACTTTTGATGTATTAGTGTTATAATATTGCTGCTCCTAAAGCCAAACATGCGCTTTAATTTGAAAGATTTAATAATTAAGTTACAAGGGATTTATATATGTGAACTTGGATTTGTTGCAGTTTTAGATCCAAGTTACGTATTTGGTGAAAACTATAATATATATGATTAAACAACAGCTACAATATTAGCATGCATGGCAAGGTCCCCCACAAATTAAATTAAGATGATTGTATTGTATAGTTAAAAGATTAGAGAAAATTAATGATAAACTATGCATAAATACGTTCCATAGTGGTTATTTTCTATAGTGGATCATAGAGATTTCAAGTCTGGTATTTGGGGTATTTATAACGCTTAATCTTTTGTCCCTTAGTGTCATTAATGACTTTCCCGATTTTGTATGATATAGACACTTGAGCCAGACGACGTAGTCACCGCCTATATCGGGTAATATCATTTAATGTTGTCATCTAATGCGTGTCAGGTTCAGAATATGTATGTTCCAAACTGGATGGGCTTTGGTCTGTTATCGGAGTCGAACTTGCCAGTGTGTGCCATGTAAGTGTGTCGTGCTCCAAACAATGTTTTGTGAGAGAACATTGTTTGATTCGGACACATGCGTTATGTTAACATCCAACAGTAAACTTGGGGAATCCCCTAAACTTTTGTGTGATGTCTTCACATAGAATCGAGTTTTGAATTTTTTTTTCAAAAGTAATATTAGTAGTTCCAAATGAGCTACTAATTGTTGTGACTATCCCATCTCCATTGCTGATATGGAGAATGCAGACAATCTGCGTGACTGATGTCGGAGTGGGGCGTCGAGTAGGGCCCCCCAACTGGAGGATTATCGAAGGTCGGGGAGTATAAATTTATACATGTAGTTTTGCCATACGCATGTCACAAAGCGTTTGTTCATAAACTCGGACACTACGGCGTTTGTCCATCCACCATTCGTTGGCACAAATAGCCCTAAACGACGCGGTGTATGGAGAGATAGAGTCGTACGACGTGGGATTCACGAGCATAACCATATGTTACTGAAAGGGCATCAGTGGTACCGGGTTGAATGGATAGGAATATGACTGGTATGAGGGTAGAGTTGGCGTGAAATACGCAGTGCTAACCAAGGGACCAACCGAAGTTTGGTTGGGTATGATACTGGGAGTAGCGGTTATGGTTTTGCATAACTGACCGTTGATCAGGGTTTGTCTCCTGCTTTTGCACCGGAGGGCGAGTGTAATCTATAACAGTTTGTGATTCTGATGTTTGTCTGACCTCCGTAGACGTCTCAGAGGTCACTGCCGTAGTGGATTCTCGAGTGAATCCAAAGGGAAAAACCATGATCTCCTCCATTGTCAAAATCCAGCTCGTTTGGAATCACCAAGATCGAATTTGAAATAAAGAACTTTTACATGGAGTGAATGCGCACAGATGACGCCATCGAAGATAAGTTAGTTGTTGAATACTTAATCTCCAATGATGTAGTACAAATTTGTCTAAGAGAATGAAGATACCCGTTTAGGGTTTACAATTGTTCTATTTATACTACTGCATATGAGGTTACATCTATCGACATGAAATCACATAACTGGTGATAGTGACCCCCTGCCTCTAAGTGGCTCATTTCCTTCATACATTTTGTGTCACTAATATAGTGGCTACATAGAAATATTATGTTGTCCTCACATGATGTCACCACATAACAAAAATAGAGGTGCATGTACTTGACACATGAAGATAGTTTAGGCCGATTCTCTCTTATGCAGACCAGGTTCATACTCATCTGCAACCCGGTCTACATAACCATCTCTCTTCAACTTGATTAAATTGATTGTAAAAAGTTAAAATATAAAATATAGTGTTAATTGTATAAATAATCGATCAAATTGTAGGTTTTGTTATTGCAAATTTTAGTCCAAACATTTATGATAAGGCTGCATAAATAGTGCCTATGGATCAAAATTCAAATTGTAGGTTTGGTCCCACGATTGAAAATTATAGACTTAGTCCACCGTGAGAGAGTTACATAAATGATTCATGTGGTTTGATCAACTTGTAGGTTTGGTCCCAGATCAATTACTATTATTTTTTTCCGGTTTAAGTAAAAGAAAAAAACAACTTTACAAACAAACAAAAAAAAAACTCAAATCACGAAACTAGTGCGTCGAGCATGTGATTTATTTCGAATCTCTTGACAAAAACAAAATCGACACTTGACATCTTAATCAAACTAATTAACTACATTGACTAATTAACTAAAGCTAGCTACCAAAAGAACCTCACAAAATTAAATAAAATTGGGAGACTCGATTTCTTAATCAGAAAGCACACACTAGGTCGTGTTTCGTACATCAAATTTTCTTTTATTTGACCTTTTTCTTACAAATAAGATTATGAAACTAGGGTTCCAGGATTTAAGGAATGAAATTTGGTGCGAATGGATCAACAATATTGTTGATCCAAATATAATCGTCCTCGTAATCAAACCCTTCTTGTCCGTCTTCTTGACTCCGACATTGATGCTCCATCGCCTTCTCGATTTCATCATTTTTTGCGAATCTACCTCGTATACGAGGTCTACTGTCTGCCAATGTTTTCCTGCATACATACTTAAGGAGAGAAACAAATGCGTGTTATTCCTATGAAACTTTCGCGGTAAGAAAAAACTGATATTACACCACCTAGAACCCAGTGGGGCCTAGGCATCCACTCAAATTGTAAAATTTATAGCATTAAGGCATTTAAGATTTTTTTTTCCGAGACACCCAAGACACCAAAAGTTTATGAAAATAGCTTCTTTTTAGCTGATTTTTACACCCAAGATTTGTGAAAATAGCTTCTTTTAGCTGTTTACGGGACCCAAGTCATCCAAAATTATCAAATTCGTGAATAAAAATACCTCATTTTAATATTGTTTTTATATTTATGTAATTTTTACTGAATTTTTTGACACCCATTGTATAAATTTTCTGGATACGCAACTGTATGACATATATGTACGTGATAGCTAACCTTGATTTTCTTGGTGAAATTACGCTGAGTTTTTTTGCTTCGATATCGTTCGATTCTTTCTTTTTTCTCGTCAGGTGAGTACCGACATGCCTTGTTCATGCTTTCGATAATACTGTTGCTTTCACTAGATATTGGACTTTCTGATCTATAAGAGTGAGAGTAACTTTGTACCATATTTGTCCTCTGTAACAAAATATATCATTAAGTTGAGACCCCAATTAACATACTAATATAATTAACTAATAATTAAAAATTTAACAAACAAAAATTGAAGACTTTAGTAGACATAGTTTGTCACTTTTTCTTGGTGTACTGTTCTTTTTGTCAAGTCTAGTGATTGAGACTAATCATATGTGGCGGGATTATAATTATGTACAACATTAATGGGGTATATCTTCATATAAAAGTGAAATAGATGGTTGGCTGTGACAAATATTAAAAATATTAAAAATACATATAAATAAAACAGATTAATTAAAGAAAGTTATGAAAGTATCATTATCAATATTGGAATATCAAATCATAAGAAAGTCAGTGACTATTAATTTGGAATGACTTGATAGTAGTGATAAATTTAGGATCTTCTTTTTATTGGTGTTATTTCTTTAATCTTCTAACGTGTATAACTTGACATTTCATTACTTTTTTTTATCAGAAGATTAAATTTTCTAGTTTTTGGTAAAGGGAGTGAAGAAGAGGATTAAAATATTAAATCCCTGAATAAAAATAATTTATTTTAATATTGTTTTTTTAGATTATGTTATTTTTTACGATTTTTCTAAAACTTATCGAATAAATTTTCTTGATCAATCACTATGTCCACTTAAGACTAGTGTACTTTTGAACATTTTAAATAGGGTGTTTATGTTCCTACACTAGAACCTCATCTCAACACCACCCATTATGTCAAATCGAACGTGAACAACCTTCTGACAAGTTTCAACTAGCCGTTTAAAGGTAGGGATCTATTTCTGACAACTTTAAAGTTAACGTTGTCTAATATATTGACGAACGACCATTTAAAGATGGTATGATCTGATAAGATTTGAAGGACATATGTCAATAAGTCATCCCTTTAGATAAAAGAAAAAAGAAAAAAAAATCTTAAAATAAGAAAAATGGAATACCATAGCATATTTTTTTTATAACAACTCTTTCGGTCGAACCCAGCACGACCTGAGTGTCTTAACCGTGCATTTGCCGGCCAGGACACCATCTCCAGAAATCGTTCCTGGAGAAACCACCTTTCGCCGAAGCCAGTGGCGCAGCTTAGTGGAGACCGAGGGGGGCGACCGCCCCCTCGGTTTTTTTCGGCCGTAGTGCTAATTTCTGCGATTTTTGAAATTTTTTTTATATATATTAAGAACCGCCACTTCGGGATTAGGTTCCGGGACTTTTCGCCCCCGCAAACACTTCGCCCAAGCTTCGCCAATGGCCGAAGCGGTTCACCATTAGGTGTATAACTCTCCGTCAAGATTCGAACCCGGGTCTCCCCAAAGGAAGTTGCCCGAGCTCTAACCTATCAGCGGACACCATTATGCTAGAAGTTCAACGGTTTAACTCACTCTTTTCTGGCTGATTATTTCACTCCAAAAACCGAATATACTCTAAACTTTGAGAAAGAAACATAGAACAAAATACCTGCAAATCTTCTGCACTAAAAACCCTACTCATGGCACTGGAGCTGCTCCCTTCAAACTCCAACAAATCATTCGGTGACGAAACGGGTTGATTAAAGAACCCGTTATTATGAAACTGAGTCGCAATCGAGTTACTACTTCCACTCCGCTGAATCACCGAATAACTCGGTGAGTCATACCCCCCTCCGCTACTTGTTGCACACACAGAATCCAGCTCGTAAGCCGGAATGGCCACCGCGGGTGGTGGCGTTAAGTAACCGATGGCGGCAAGGGGCGGTGTGATCGATCCCGACACGTTGAGAGAGTCCGGAGAGAAGCCATAGGGATCATTGGTTTGAAAGTGTCCGTACATGGTGTTAATTTGGAGAATTAAGTTGTGATTGAGATGAGAAAAAGGAGTGTGGTTTGTATAGTTGTGGTAAAATGTACCACACGTTTATATAAGCTCAATTATGACGTCAAATGTGATGTCATGTATAGTTGACTTGTTTTAGGGTGTTGGATCTTTAAATTTGACCATAAGACGTTTTTGGCCTACTTGATATAGAGCACTTTGGATAAAGGGGTGAAAATGATTTGGTTTCTTCTATCTTCTTGACATGTCTTCCTAACATCCGTTGACTTTTTTAATTCCGTTGACTTTTTCATACATAGTTAATAGTTAAGATCTTATTTTGATCTCAAACTCTCAAAGTCACGTTTTATTAATAATAATGTATGACATGTTTATGTTTTTCTTTTAGCTTATTAAAACTTGTTCAAATATTTTTAACACTTGTCAAGTTAAAAGATCACAAAAGAAAAGTCTAAGATGAAATTGTTTGGTTGGTACACGTCATGTACCATTTAAATCACAAAGGCTTAGTCGTGTAATATAAGTTGCATTATCATCCCACATCTATATGATAGATAAAAAGAGTCTAAGAAGATCAGGCCAACGATAGAATCCATAAATATTTAAATACAACAATACATGACATGGATGTTTAGAACACATAATGCAACTTGTGAACAAATGGCTTCTTATGACGAATTGTGATGATGCTTATGTGTTAGACTTTAGTATGAATAAGGTCATTTACTTCTATCCTCCCGAGTACTTTAATATACTGCAAGGAGCTGCATACAACGAGACACTTCTTTCCCCAAATATTTAGTCGACGTTGCGTGTTTTCAAGTACATGTGTAAGTTAATAGATTATTAGATTGTTATGTGTCTTAAGTTAATATTCATTCATTACAAAATAGTGATACTGACATGTTTGTTTCTTTTTCCTTCCCTTAATTAGAATGTCGCTAAACATGGACGAGATCAACAATATTCCAGGTATCAACTTAACATCTAAAATTGTAGTTTGTTTTTATCTACCTACTATACTATATAACATTCATGTAAAACCTTAATGTTCTTTTTTCAGTGGCTCCTCTGTTAGAGGAAATTGAGGTGACACCTCCGTTAGGGGAGATTGAGGTGACATCTCCGTTAGAGAAAATTGAGGTGACACCTGCTTCAATGTCTGATGAAGAGTGGTGGGTAAACTTTGGTGATGAAGTCATCGAAATTTGCAGCGCGTACGACACAAATTGACCTCCTCACAATGGAGGTTAATTGACACCCGGCTTTTGAACCCAAAACTACTATGTTATTACTGGTATCTTAAAACTATGTTGATGACTTTTATCTTAAAACTCTTTTGGTTTTAAATTACTATGTTTGTGACCAATATCTATTTCAATTGGCCTGTTTGCTATTATTTGTTTGAATTCTACAAGGGTAGATAAGCTAAATCGATGATACAAATGAGAAAACCAATATACGTACATTCGAACATATATCACGAGGGTATGGATAAACGAACAAAAATCAAGTACTGCGTTCGTTGTTTCCCAAATGAATTCCCAAACTGTTGTGTGGCCATAACGAGCGAACTAATGACGAATAATGCTTATGTACTGTCACCGCCGCAACGCGCGGGTAAAGTACTAGTAGTTAATAGTTAAGATCTTATTTTGATCTCAAACTCTCAAAGTCACGTTTTATTAATAATAATGTATGACATGTTTATGTTTTTCTTTTAGCTTATTAAAACTTGTTCAAATATTTTTAACACTTGTCAAGTTAAAAGATCACAAGAGAAAAGTCTAAGATGAAATTGTTTGGTTGGTACACGTCATGTACCATTTAAATCACAAAGGCTTAGTCGTGTAATATAAGTTGCATTATCATCCCACATCTATATGATAGATAAAAAGAGTCTAAGAAGATCAGGCCAACGATGTCGACGACCAAGACAACGAAGGTAGGTACAAGTGCCCGATAAGCAACTACTTGGATCCGTACGATGCAACATCTACTGAAGTTAAAGTATATCGTTGATAGCACATCATGATAACTCCGTCTGAACATGAGAGTCTAGGGGGTATAGGTAGGGTAGGTATAGCGAGGACCTCCCTAGCTAGGAGAAATGATTTGAGGACCGAAAGAGGTATCACACCATCTTTCCTAACTAAGTGTACCTCCATTGTCTAGGTACTGCGCTCAGTTATTCAGTCTAGAATAATCCCAAGCATCAATTGGCTCGTCAAGGATAAGGGCATGATACCTCCGATCTGACTCAATGTCTTGTCTTTAAAGATGTGAAATAGGAGGTTTATGACTCTAAGGTGGTGAAGACGTCACGAGGATGATAACCGGCTTCTCACCGTGTGTACGAAAGGTCAAGTGGTTAAAAGGACATAGTGTAAACCAGGTGCGTGTGGGAGCGAGTATCACGATGCATGAGGAAAACGTTTAAGTGTGCAAAGTAATACAAAACAATTACAGTCTAAGACGTAAATCCTAGTTCGCTATAACCATGGGCTCTAATACCAATCCGTCACACCCCCAATTTCCACTAGCAGAGTTTTACCGTGTGGGGCGTGAGAAACCAGGATCTCAGCCCATTAGTTACATCAAACAACCACTAAAGTTTAAAAGTTTTACATTTCATTTCAAATATAGAGTAAAAGTTTTTACAAGTGCGGAAGCATAATTGATTTAATAGTTTGTACATAAATAATGTCATCCAAAGTAACGTAACATGATTCAAAGATCATCGAAGAGTTTTTAAGAACTCATGCATGCATACTCGTGATACTCGAATACCTCAGACCAGATAGAAACATGTTTAAAAGAGAAAGTGTCAACCAAATGTTGGTGAGTTCACATGTTTTGATATTCACAGTCAGGTTTCCATCTATGAATACAACAAATCTACAGTTCATAGATAAGTTGTAAAGTTATACTATATTTCCATATTGTAGGTAGCTAGCCTAAAGTTCTTGTCACAAAAAAGTTCGCAACCAAAGCTGACTAATGCACGTAGGTATAACCTACGCGTTTTGCATTCCCCGTGTCCACTAAAACTATGGTATGTGTTAGCCTAATATTGTTCTCAGTCCGACTGCAGTCGGGTGATACATCTCGTGCCCGCTGAGCGGGGTTTGTCAAACCTTAGTAGTACTACTCAACATTACCAAGCTATAACTACTAACGGTCCGATTCGTAAGGTCTTAAGTGTTGTATAGCAATCTAGTGAACAAGTGATGTGATAGAAATATAAGAGACTTACAAAAATAAGTGAATATTGTTTGCATGTTCTCTCCCCATAAAGGGTAAGAAGTAAAGCAGGGTCGTGAAACTCACAACCGGGCGCGTAAGTAGCTTAAACCACCAGCTAAGAAAATGAAGACCCGATATGCAACCTTTTATAACGGTCTATAAGTAAAAACATCCCACAGGTTTCCTAGAACCCTTGTATCCAAACAATACCCATGTTTGATAAAATTTGACTTTTCAACAAAAGTTGAACAGGTTGACTAAAACGTTGATCAAGTTTGACCCGATGACTCATTGGTGACTCATTATATGAAGATACGTTATTTATGATCATGCAAAACATTTAATCAATCCAAAGTTCATGTTCATGTACGTACAATTCATTTTGCATGCGTGTTCCTAATAAAGTTTCCTAAACATGAAATGTTTACCATACATCATGTACAACACCCATATTGCACATTAAACTAGTCATACGACCCAGCATGGCATAGTCCTAGCGTGCAAAATACACAATTCAACCAAACGACACATACGGTGCAAAGTTGACGGGGCAACTTTGCACGATCTTGTCATTTCACCGAGGCGAGAGACTTAGGATCTTGTATGTGCGTATGGATTACACATTAATCAACAATTAGCATGCAACACAAGTATAATCTTGAATCTTACTAGTTCATGCAAGCATTATCCATTTTAACCAACTTATTGGCCGATAATAATCCAAACTATCAGTTTGACCAGTAGCGATCCCGACTTTCATTTTCGTGGTCTAGAGCAGTCCCATTAGCATAATTTTCTTACATTTACACTTGCTTTGCTCTTGTTTTTGCTTTTATGTTTCCTCGTTTTGCTCAGAATCAACATTACGAGGTGCAAATCAATCTAAATGCATGAAAATTATGCAATTGGGACTGCTCTAGACAAGAAAATGGAAGTTGGGATCACCGGTGGTCAAACTGATAGTTTGGATTATTATCGGTCAATATGTCATAGTTTTGATCACTAAAATCCTATTTGCCTATTTTTAATGATTTCTTAATATTAGATAGGTAATATAAAAACATTATATTATATTGTATTGCTAATATTATACTATAGTTTATTTTTTTTATTTATTATTTTTTAAGTAAAAAGTAAATATAATAAATATAAAATAAAACATAAGTTGGTGTTGTAATACGTATAGTCGTGTGGCGCATAATATTTTTTTTTATTTCCATTCTCAGTGAGTTTTGCAGTGTAGTTTATGTGATTATAAATATTGTTGTCTAACATAGTTTTTACTTTTTACGTCGTAGAATTGAATATATATTTTAAACATTTGGTCGTTATACGATTTTTATTTCCATTTTCTTTACATGACGTTATAATAACATAACTGTTTTTTATGACCGTTTATTACCGTGGCAATGAACAGTGGTAAAATCTAGTGCATATTAATTAACCAACCATAATACCATATAGTTTTATTTATTTCTAAAGGTACTATATAAAATAAAGGATATAACCGTAGGTTTTGACTAATATATTTGAAGAAATAAAACGGTCTAATAAAAAGATGCTCTCCCTATATATAAATATAGAACAGTTTTCTTTTGTAAACGGTGGGGGTGGTCCAAAGAGGAGTGAGTGTATAAAGTATGCCATTTGTGTCGAACATCTTCTGTGTAAGAGACTATATATCAAATATTCTTCCACCCTCCCACAACTTGCACTTTGACTAGACACAAAACCTACGTACTAGACCCATCCCCACCACTCACGATAGGTTTTTTTTTAATATATAAAGAGCGTTATATGTACTAAAGAAACAATACTTTGATTACAAATGAGTACTTAGGATCAATCAAGAGAAGTAAGTGTAGCATGTGAGTGGCTAAATGCGCGAGACAAAATATAAAAAAGTTAAGAGCAAATAAATTAAAAGAAAAAAAAAAGTTTGATTAATTTACATTATGTTTTCTAAATGGTTACTAGATGTATAGGTCATCATTTTGTGTATGTAACAATTTATTACTGTTTTAGAAAGATTTTAAGAAAGTAACAATGTTATATACAAGAGCAAAAGAGAAAAAAATGTATGATTTTGATGTGTAGAATGAAGAGACCTTTGCGTATTTTTGTTTTTAGGGCTTGAGACTCTATGATGACCAAATATCATCGTCATAGGTCATTTTAAACGATGTTGCTCTAATTAAAAGAGGCCCGTAATAAATAAGTTTAAAAAAAACACTAGGTGTTTGCCATCGATTCGTCGTCAATTGATTTATTAATTTTCATAATGTTACCACTACACTATATCGAAAAAATATAAATACATTAATCTATATGGTCGTATGTTTTTAGAATGACACCCTATTTTTCTCATTTCCTGTTCACACAATCGTGATGACATGACGTACGTGGCCTTGACTGAATTCAGAAACTACCTATAATGATGACATGTCACCGTGATAGGTACAGATTTACAAACAACTTTTTTCTTCACACGAGAAGAAGTTTCTTGTAGTGACATACATAGATTACAAATATATGCCTATAACATTTAATTTCTAACGCGTAAAGTAAATCAGTGATCGAGTTCACTTTCAAACGAGTGTTTAAAAGATCTCTAAATAAACCAGTCACAATAAGGGTTGTTTGGTAAATTTTTGAATAGATAAGTGCTAAATCAATCTTAACCAATAAGTGCTTAACTATTCACCATGAGTGTAGATGCTTAACCATTCAAAGGTAAATATCTGACCGATTAAGAGGTTTGCATACGAAACAAACGCACTGAATGAAATCTCTGACGGAATAAGATATTTGATCCAGTTAAGATCCTCATTAAGAGGTAAACAAACAACCCTAGATATAGGTTATATAATCGTCATTAAGAGTAAGCATCTCGCGTATTGAGAAAAAATATAACAAGTTTAAGTTCAAAAAATAATGCACCATATATTAGCTTTCTATTCATTCATGCTACATATACAGTGTTGGAAACAATAATCACACGCACCAAAACTCACAAAAGTTGTTGGAGTACTGTTAATATATCGACACAAATTAACCACAAATCTTTTTTGTGCAAAAGTTCAATGATGGGTCATACCATTAAATAAAACCACAAAGAACAAAGAAATGTGTAAATATTTACATAGATTCGATGCGTTTTCTGATTGGTTGCCTCGTTGTTGTTTGAGTTAATCACCAACCAGGAAACGAAACGAAATGTTCCTAGTGAGGTATGTGGGTCTAGAACAAACTCATGAATTTCTTGACAAAATTGTACCAGGTTAGAGGTTTTCTTTTCCCTTTTTTTCTGAGGAATAGTGTGTGCATGCAAATTCTGTGTGTAGATTCCGTGAGGTGATGGAGATGATTCAGAAGATGATTATTATCATGTTTTTTAGATCTTTTTAATGCATATCAAAATTCATCATTACTAATGATCGACTTGTTTAAACCTAGATTCATTAGGTATTTAGGTGTGCTAATGTTGGTGATTTTAGTGTCAGCAAAAATATATATACAAAATATATATGTGAAACTATATAAGCCTTGGTTGTTCAGTACTCCATGTACCATGAGGGTTTGGGGATAGCGTCCCTGGTAGTGGGGTTGAATGGTTGATGTTAGTCCAATGTGTCGTCGTTATTGTTATTAATTTGTCAATTTTATTTATGATAACGGTTGGATTACATTGCATTTACACGCTTTTTGTGTTCTGAAGTACCAGGAGTTAAACATGTGAAATCTGAGCTTTTATGAAGAAATCTGAAGCTGATCGGTACAGAGGTTGAGAAATGATCGAGGAGCGGATGAAGACTTAGAATAAATTCAACAAAGTTCTTGAGAAGCATTTCGGGGCGGTACGCCCAGGAATGAAGAGAACAGGGCGGTACGCCCTAAGTTGAAGGAAGCCATCCGAGATTAGAAACCCGGGCGGTACGCCCGAAATCCCATTATTTGGGGCGGAACGGTACGCCCGAATCCCATTATTTGGGGCGGTACGGCCCGAATTGGTCGACAGAAAGATAAAATTAGGGTTTAGGTATTTAAGCTTGTTTATTAAGTTTTTGTAATGACAATTCGTCTTTTACGACTTAGAGAGACCAGGAGGCGATTTTCTGGAATTCTTGTGACGGATTTGAAGATTTCTGATTGTTTGATTCATTAGGTATTCATATTTTAATGCAATTTTACTTTGAAATCATGTTTTCATTAGCCATGTCCGGCTAATCACATCTAACTGCTTTTGGTGAATGGTTGTGTAAAATCGTTCTATTCTTAACCAATTAATTACTAGTTGTTCCGGAATCCTTACAACCGTTGAGCACCCGCATGCTGAATTTGTTTAACCTAACTAGTAACTTAGGGTTTTAGTGGTCCACTGTCATGATCTAGCACTTTCTTGCGGCAGGAACTAAGCAGCCCATTAGAAACTTAAGGTATTAGGTCAATTAGGCAATTGGGGGGCATGTCTATGTGTCACTAGTAACTAATTAGGTTTTGCCTAGATCGGTAGCTAACCAGGATCCAAAAGTGGTTAGCTTTCTCATCTTTGATAGTTTAAGTAATTTCCTAGGTCAACTTAGTTAATTTTTAGTTAATTCACCCCAACCAATCAAAACAACCAAGTGGCAATCTAGTTTAATTTTAAGTTAATTGGTAATTTTAGTTAAGTTAGGTAATAGTTAATAAATCAATTAGTCAATTTCCACATATTCCCTAGGTTCGATAACCCTAACTTCCACTACTACAAAATCAATATAGTTGGAGATTTGTGACGGTCTGACAAACCGATATCAGGGGTACAGACATCGCCCTAGCGATCGTTCTCGCATTGTTGTTATATACTTGAAGTTACTGCGTAATAACTCGAAAACTCTAAAGTTACTTGAGAGAAGCTATGACGATAAGAGAAGCTTTGGTAGTAAACTTGTACTTCGGTATCGAGTTGGTCATGGGTAGCATGTTTGCACTTATATATGTAGTAAACTAGATTTGCTATCCATACTTGCATGTTGTCGAGAGGATAATGCAGATGCAGGAAACAATTTCATTGCTAAAATGCTACATAAAGAAAACACAAATATAGAAAACTGAGTAAGTTAACGACGATAAAATTAAAATCCCAAAGGCTTAAAGTATTGCCACTACCACCTGAAAATTATTATACACGACTGCACTCATTATAGTATTAACTTATGTGCTAAATTCACTGTGCTCAGTGACTAATCTTGAATATTAAAATCCGGGGGGGGGGGGGGGGGGGGGCAAGAGTATTAGAAGTTTAAACTTGGGCGGCCGACTCATATATAAAGTTTTATCGTGGTGAACATGATAAAATTCAACAATATTAAAAAGAAAAGAAAAGAAAAAAGGAGGGGTGGATCCTTAAGAAGATCCACCCATGGTTGCGCTTGGAAAATATATATATATATATATATATATATATATATATATATATATATATATATATATAATCCATAGAGACAACGTGAATACACAAAAAATTTGCATGGCTATAACGCTACATGCATAAAGAAAACAAAAATATATAAGGCTACGTAATGACGTTAAAATTAGAAACCAAACTGTAGAAGTATTAAGAGTAGGACTTTTGAATAAAAAACAAAACCTGGACCCTCATGACATGCGTTAAATTCGTTACGTTTGAATAAAAAAACAATTGTATAAAAAACAAAACCCAGATTCTCGCGACACGCTAAGGCACCCAGACCTGCATATTTATTTAATCTTCGTTGATGAATGGGATCGGTGTTGCTTGTTGGAACTTATTGTCATGAATGCTAATGTATTAATGGTGTTTGTGACAGGTAAATAGTAGATTGGAATCGGGTCATGATCAAGCCAACGTTTTGAAGAACCGAACACCGCATTTTAAAGTTTTTTATTATTATGTGAATGATGTCTACAACTTAAACAAACCATGGACGTTTTGGATGAATTTGAATGACGTTTTAGGTGAACAATGTTAACCCATTAATGGAAGTTGCTGTTAAAATAATAAAATTTTCTAGGACCTAAGTCGTAAATGTTAAATTAAGCGAGTAATTATGGTTGGGGCGTTACAAGTCCTGTAGTTGACTCGATCTTTTATTTAAATTTGGAGGATGATTTGGGAAAATTAGCGAACAGCAGCATGAAAACACAGGTGATTTTTCGTCCGGAGTGAAACCTTACGATTTTGATGATAGTTTTGGAAAAATGATGTCACCACTGCTGAGTTTTCGTATTTTGAGTTCGAACTTCTATGATTCTTGTACCCCGTTCTCAAAAATTTCTGTTTCAGATCGGAAAATAGGAGACACGGGAAAGCGGACAATTGTGATAATGATAATTCAGAAGTGGACGTTGATTTGATGGAATTTGATCGGGAGTTCCTAATTCGGAATCGTGAAGTCTTACGCTAGCTAAAGAACAACAATCCGGTGAGCTTGAGTTGGTTGGAGTTCAAGCAAAATCTGTAAATGATCCGGTGGAGCCTGGTGTACACTAACGGCGTTAGTGTTTAGCTGATTAAGTATCCACATAGGATCCTAGGTGTCATTTTCCTTGTTTATACAATGCATCCGTTTATTAATATTTTTATCTTTGGTTTCTATCTAAGTTTTTTTCGGAAAACAATATATAGGAATCCTAAGGATAACTATTTATGTATGATTATAATTGCGAATGCCTTCAACAGTTAGTAAGTACTTTGGGCTAGCAGATCCTGGTGATCATGTTTTTGAGATTTACACGGCTGCAGGGTTGAAATGTTTGTCAAAAGAGACATGGTATCATATGTTTATGCAAACATTTACTGGTTTGGTACGTGTTTGGTTTGATGCACTTCCAACCGGTGAAATTGCCTGCTTTGAGGATTTGCGAGTTAAATCGAGGGAAACAGCTAAGGTTCATAATAATAGGCGGAATGATATGATACTGAGTCATTCAAGAATTTTGTTGTATGATTCAACAAGGAAATCATGCGTATTGTTGGAGCGGGTGATCAATTGTGAATATCAGGTTTTTGTCATGGTATTCGGTGTGTACAATTGGTAGAAAAGGTACAGTACAACCAAAAGGAAGAAACGCAAGAGAAAAAATACGAACAAGATAAAATTAACCCAGTATTAGAGCATTCACATCAGGTTCCTTGTCCTTATTCTTATAATTTATACTTTTATTATTATTTTTTCTCTCTCTTCCACTCACAACCATAATTAAATAATACATTTTATACATTTATCATTACATTTTCTCTCTCTTCCAATCCTCAAATTTTAGCAAATCACCAAACTTTTTGTTAAATATACAGATTTTGTAAAGTTTTTTTTCTCTCCTTTACTCACAACCACTTACAACCAAACCTTAAATTATACAGATTTACACTCACATATTTTTAAGGAACCTACCGTGAATGCTCTTATGGTTAATTAATATGAGCCTACGGGCCCAGTAGGTTAAATCGAGGAAAACAACTGAGGTTCATAATATTAGGCGGAAGGATATGTACTGAGTCAATCAAGAATTTTGTTGTATGATTCAACAAGAAAATCATGCGTATTGTTGGAGCGGGTGATCAATTGTGAATATCAGGTTTTTGTCATGGTATTCGATGTGTACAATTGGTAGAAAAGGTACAGTACAACCAAAAGGAAGAAACATAAGAGAAAAAATACGAACAAGATAAAATTAACCCAGTATTAGGGTTAATTAATATGACCCTACGAGCTCATTAGGTATTAGGGTTTGGAGTTTATCCTCTATATAATGTAACCTCCTTTTATCAATAATAATCATCTAGTTATTCAGTTTATTCCATTATCTTAGAGATAAGAGGACCCAAGAGAAAAAATTAGATTATTACATAGAGCAATTAAAACGGCACCAATCATCTCAATCAAAGTGCTATGTCTGAATGGTTTCCGATCCAAAGGTAAGCGAGAGATTTGATTTCACCAAGAACTTGGTCCACCGATTTGATTGTGTTATCATGAACCTTTACATTCATGTAATTTGGTTGCGTGAGATACAAGCTATACGCACACTCTTGCATGGACCTAGGTACCAAATGTTGGCTTTCTCTTTCAAGGCAATTCATGGCCTCAATTCGTTCTTGTTTTCAAATCTCCATCTTTACTTTTTGTCATCTTAGCTCTCTCTTTCTAGAACATTTTAGTCAGATAGGGAGTGATTTCGATATACCTTCAAAACCCACATTAAGAAATATCATGTGACACCAACCATTAGGTCAAATCACACAAAAAGAGTCGTTTAAATAACTACTAGAAAAAATTAATTTTGCTACAAAAATTTATGACACGGAAACTTTTGTCGCAAAATACTACACATTTGCAACGACTTTTTTGGGATTTTGAAGGGGTGCTGCTTTCAGGTTGGTTACTAGCCTTGATCAGCTTGTTTGTTATTAAGGGGACACCAATGTATGTGCGTGAAAAGCGGCAGAAAAGAATCCGTTAAAGCATGTGGCTTTCGATTCGCTTCGTTTGGCAGTTGAAAGAAAATGGTAGAAGCGGATGGTTTTGTTTTCTTGTTCACTGGAGAGTCTCTAGAACAGTGATCGAAAAAAAGAGATTAGAGAAACTACACGTGTGCAACATTATGGCGTTGGAGTTAAATCAGATGGCTTTGGATGTGGCCGAGAAAGAGATAATCAATCCGTTAAGTGTTCAAAGAGATTCGGGTGTTACGGGTGTGAAAGAACATGGAGGTACAATTGAGAATGGTGGTGTTGAGACGGAGTTAAAAGACAAACATTGAGTGGCTAGGGTATAAGGATCGAGAAAGATGCTTGAGTTTTGTGAAGAAAATGGTGGAAGTGAGTATTGAAATTATAAGACTTAGAGCCAAAGTTGAAGCCAAAACCATAAGTCAGAGAAAAGCTGGATTGAGTCGTGGCTAGGAGCAAGAGTGAGTCATGAATAAAATACTAAAAACCAAACATGTGAAAATACTATAGCAAACCAAACATGTAAAAATACTTGTACATTTTGATAGAGAACATGTTTGGTCATGTTTTAGTCTAAGTATTGAGAACATGCAATGGTGGATTGAGGTTGTGGAGTACAGAGTCACAGAAATACAGTATTTTTCGTATATATAAAGAAACATAAGTATGGTTTTTTCGAGTAACACCATTGTTTTTCTTGATGATGAATCCATTATACATAATACGAGTGGGAAAAGAATCAAATAAATATCTGTCCAATCGCCCAATTCAGATTTCCAAATTCCACAGAACCTTAAGGGTGTTTGGTTTGTGAAATTTAATAGAATTGAAATTGTAAAGTTTTTCTTTTAAAGTTGTATTTAATTGGATCGCTTTTTATTATATAGGGCATTATATATTCTTAGATTATTAGTTTTGATTGATTTAGTTTTCAAATTAATGTTCTGATTGAATAACATGAGAAGCAAATATCAGAACCATAACCAATTATCGAACCTTTATTATGTAAGATGATCCGACGACCCGACTCGTAAACTTTAACCTCGAGATTAAAATAAATCAGGGGACTAAATAAGTGATCCATATATTTTAAAAAAAAAATCCTGAATTCGTCCGCATCCGATATTTATACTAACACATATTAAACATTTGGATTGAGTTATAATAAAGATTAATAAAGATATAGACGAAAGATTGATGGAGATTGAAAATATGTGAAAGAGAGATTCACAAACCATTATTGGGTCCCTGAAAGCACCTAGAATATGGTCCAAATTAAAACTAGGTATGTGAAAAGATGACAGGAACACGTTTTTTGTGGGTTCTACAAGGTGACTAACTCGCCAACTAAAGTAAAACAGAAATCGTTGGTCTACTAGTAATCATAATATTTTTTTGAAAGGCAATTTTTTTACTTTGAAGTGTTAGAAATTTTGAAAGAAAATAGTAAAAATTATGTTTTTTCACTAAGTTGTGAAAGTGAGTTTTTTTTTTTATCAATTTTAGATAGAGATAAGTACGCGTGTAGCCGAGGTAAATGTAGCTGGTATTTTCTGCGTTTGAGTAGTACGTTGTGAGGGTCTTTAAACACACCAAACCATGTTCAAAACCAAACTAATATGAATAAGATATTGATGTTCAAAGTTGAGGGTTCAAAGATATGAAAAGCTACGAAAATAGAGAGAAAACTCTAGGTATAGTAACTCATCCCACATTAGTTGGGGGATGAAACTCAAAGTGATACTTAAATTGGAGCTCCAACCTAAGATTGTTTCCTAAGTAGATAATCATGGCCCCAGGTGCGTAGCACCCCTAACTTGTCCTTGCGAGTGATGGGTGCCATGTGACACTTTGATGACGCGCACTCACATCGACACGAGCCACTTGAGAAAGCCGCCTTTTTGTTTTTGACCTCTCAGGCAGGGTCGTTCCAAAAAGCTCGTGGCTCGCTTGAAGAAAGCTCGTTCGTAAACGAGCTAAGGCGGAGCAAGGTCGGCTCGGCTCGTGGCTTGCTAGTTTGCTCACCCGTCTAGCTCGTATAAATTTATATATAATTTAGAAAATATTTAAAAATAAAATACAACTATGGATATATATTATGTCATTTGTATGACTCAACTCACCTCTCTTCTAAACCTACTTACCTTAAACCCCTAATTTCATTTTCAATTTGCAAATCCATATTCATGACTTCTGCCTTCAGGAACATTCTGACAAGAGAAATTATGCCGGAATTTAACAAAGAAATGTTGTTAATAGATGTTCTAAAGCAAAATTTTGAGAGTCTGTAAGAAATCACGCAAGCAAGGAATCATGAGGTAACAAAAAAAACGTTATTGCCGGAGAGTGTTGTTTGTGAACTTGTGATTTTACTCATGATAGAAAAGGGTAAAACTGATCTTCAACAGATGTCAGCAATTGCAAAGATACTCAAGCTGGCACTTGATATTTCCGTTAATTTGAAAATGACGTTCTTAGCAGCCTATGAGTAGTTTGTGATTTTTAATTTATAAGATCATCTTTATTTAGTTTTCCATTAACAACTTTTAAGTTTAACGCAAATTTTATTATCTCGTCTTCTTCAAATCATATGCAACACAAGAACGTATCTAATTACTTAATAATTATCACCTGCTATACACATAAATTACACTACCTCAATAACAAACAAGTTAACAACTTGTTAAGAAAATATTTTAAATAACGTAAGTACATTATTGTAATTATGCATGTTTTATTTGTAAATAACGCAAATAGTTTTAGTAAATCATGCACGTAGTTCTATCAAATTATGTAACTAGTATATATTATGATTATACATAATCAAACATCTATAATGATTAACATATGTATATTCACGCAAATGATATCTTCAAAAATTATATAATAACGCAAATACTAGCTACTACTCTACTAAAATATTAAACATATACTAAAAACCATAATGACGCCAAGGATACTAACTAATAAGGTTGATTATAATATATAATCATGTATTTAGTCGTGTCAAAACATGTCGTAAAATCATCTACCGACTAAATCAACATATGTACGTTCATCACATTACATAATCACTCTTATATCTAAAAGCATTTAAACAGTATAATAAAGAATAAATGTTTAATAAAAAAACGAACGTCAGACAATATCCAGATCAATGTTAAAACACCTAACCTAGCTATTCATATCTCATATCTATTTAGATCTTAATATCAAACATTCAAAACTAGCAACGTATCAAACGCATAAGTAATCATATCTTTAAAGGTTTTGAAATTTACCATTCTAAACTTTTATCATTTCGTTTTAATTTTATATTTGTAAATTTGAATTTAATACACATATTTGATATGATCTAATTTTTTAATATGAGAATGGATCCCGCTTAATAAGCACATACGAAATCACGCAAGCATTTCGAAAATAAAATATATAATTAATAACAATATATACAACCCTTCCGTGTAAAATCCAATAAGTCCATGCATCCCTCCCGCAATCCTTCGTACCTTTCACAGTAAAACGCCCTTTGTATATGAACTTTCATCTATATATAAAATGGTAATTTCTTTAAAAAAAATCATAGAAACAATATAATGATAAGATCACTGTGACACCCGAGAATTTCAAGGTTAACTTCCGTTAGACAAACCCGTTAGTTACGTTATAAGTAGCTAATGCATAACTAGGCCGAATACGTCCACGACCTTTGGTTGATCACCGAACCTGTCCATATGTGTTGTATGCTCATCATTGATTGTCCTTATGTGCAATGTGATACATGACTTATTATTGTGAATAGCATGATTAATTGTAAATACTTGATTATGTGAAAATTGCCTGAATTTGGTAGTCAGCGAAACTACCGAGCGAAATTACAGATTCGCCCGGTAGCAGGCTAGACTGATCAATGAACACGAGATCAGAGCCAGTTTCGCCAGCCAGCGAAACTGCCAGCGAAACTAGCCTCTGATATAAATAAACTTAATAAACCCTAGTAGCCTCATTTGCTCAAACCACACCACAAACACACACACACTCTCCTCTCTGATTTCGGCCAAGGCAAAGAGGTCACCAAAGAGTCGATTTCCAGTCCCTGAATCATCATCCATCATCATCTAAACCATCCCGTGAGTCCTAACCTTGAGTTCTTATGTTTACTTTGGGTTTTTATTAAAAAGCATGCTAGAATCTTCATGATAACGCTTGAAATTGAATCTGAGATGTTGTATATGCTAGATCTATTATAAAGTTCGCAACTTTACGTTTAAAATCCAATCATGTTAGAGATTTATGCTAGTTTAGCCATTTTAGGGTTTTGAACCTATTTTAGAGATTTGATGATCAAAATGCATGTTAAACTTGTTAAAGTTGCTTGATTTATGTTAGTAAATGCCTAGGGATGCTAGATAATGAATTGCATGTATGATCAGAAGCTGTTAGGTTGATTTTTAGGCAAATCCGTATGTTTTTCGCGACCAGCGAAACTGTTGTTCTCTGGGCGAAACTAAGTAGCGAAATTGTGTGTCCTTCCAGCGACACTGACCAGCGAAACTATAGTGTCGCCGGGAACCTGACCAGACCAGCTCGAGCGAAACTATCGAGCGAAATACCTGAACGAAAGTTCAAACCAGTTTCCCTGCGAAACTAGGCTAGCGAAACTGCGTCAGCAGTTTCGGGCGAAACTAGCCTAGCGAAACTGTGTTACCGGGCATTGCCTAGCGAAAGTGCTGCCCGTGCACCCAGCGAAACTGCCTAGCGAAACTATGCTAGCGAAACTAAGACCTGACCTAAAAACCAAACTTGTGAAATTGTTTAAGTGTTATGCCATGACTTGCATGATTTTGCCATGATGATATATGTTTGATATCTGATTCAAATGAACCCTTGTTTATGATCAACCATTGGTGTCGTGTGTCGGTATGTCGAGTCATAGTTGCAACGTGCTATGTTATGGGCCATAGTGACGTTAAGTAAAGATTAGACACGAAACTAATACTTAAGACCTAAACGTGTTCTAGGTCTTCGTTAAACAACAATATTGGATTTACTTGAAGTGTAGCTGTGCAACCAAAGGTGAGTGTCACTAACCCGCTTACCGTGAGTCCGTTGGGCCACACAGAATAACTTAACGAAAAACAATGCTGACAAACTCGAGAGTGCTAGGCACCTCACTGATAAACATAAGAACACGGGATGCTTGGCACCCACTTGATGAACTGAAGTGTTTTATGGGAACACTTGTGAATTCTGAATAAACGATTTCTGAAACGAAAACTATTTTAATATGGCTAGTGTAGGTTAAAGTCTAAACCATATGATATCACATGTTTTCTAAGGATGCCTTATAACTTAAAAGTCCTCAACTTAATTGTGCCATTAATTTGTGAAAGCGAGGGGATGTTGGGTAGATCTACTGGAGTTTGACAAACTCCGCCCCGTGGCACGGGGAGTGCACGGAGGTACAATATCAGCCTATTTGCCCGTGGTCCCGAGAGGACACGGGGGAGGCAGAAAACGCGATGACTTGGTCCGCACCGTACGGGATGGCTCGGCCCCCACAAAATAAGTCAGCTTTGGTACAAACTTCCTTAGAGCATGGAACAACGGATTAGCTACCCGCGATATCGGTTGAGTCCTTTAACTTTACGGAACTAGTACATACCCGATGACGTGGTCACGGAACAAATCATTTATAAACTGAGAATTAAATACGAGCATTGCTTTTCACAAATGAATATTTTGTAAGTACATTTTGATACGAATTATGATTATGAGACCGGGCCAATGCATGACAAGCCCACTGTGAACTCACCAACCGTTAGGTTGACACTTGCGTGGTTTAAACTTTTGCAGATCGCTAAGGAGTATCCGGAGCGGGTTGGCATGGCACTTGAAGATCCTTGTTTTGATTTAAACTAAATTGGGAATTTAAAACAATGTTTATGTAAAGCACGTGGCTAGTGCTAAGACAATATTTTATTCCGCTGCGTTGTGTTTAAAACTTTGATTTATAATTTGTGTTTGAACTAACCCTGATTCGTTTAGTATTTGTAACTGTGGTTGTGGATCCTGGTCTAGTCGCGCCCCTTAACGGTATAAACTCCGTTAGTGGTATTTTGGGGGTGTGACAGATTGGTATCAGAGCCATAAGTTGCAGAGAACTGGAATCAATTTTTGAAAACGATTTGGAAACTGCAACTTGAAAACCTTGGTTACGAAACGAATAAACAAATTCCCAAAGACAAAATTTTACGTGCCAACCTGGGATACTCGCTCTGCTGTGTAAGTAAAGGCTTAATACGTATATATATATATATATATATATATGAGTATATATGTATAGACCGTGTCTAAGTAGTCTAACGGAAGGACCTTAGGAAATTTTCACACACGAATGCGAAATGCGACTGCAAGTACGCACACTACTCTGGGGAAAGCGACGACGAAACGATGCTACACGCTACGTCCTGATTTCTACTACGACGACTACGCCGACGGTGACGTTATGGGAAGCCGACCTTCGACGATAGCATTTACGACGTCCTGCGACGACGCCTCGATTTTGCACAAAATTTTCTGGACTAATAGCGGGATAACGGGAACTGGCTAATATACATATTATGGGATATGTATAAAATATAACTGTGTCTGAACATTGGCTACTTTAACTGTTCAGCAAGATGTCTGGAAGAGGAAACGGAAGAGGCGGTATTAACATGACGCCTGCACAGCTGCAAGCGATGATTGCTGAGCATGTGCAAGCCGCGGTGGCAGCCGTCCAAGCTGCATATGCCGCACAGGGTAACTATTATGCCGGTTAAGGCACAAAGCAATTATAACATGACCTGTTTAAATTTAAAGTCCGAACTATTTATGCATCAGGAAACCAACACCACTGTACGTTCAAGTCCTTCATGGACTGCAAGCCGATGATGTTTTCCGGCGAAGAAGGAGCTGTAGGACTCCTCCGATGGATTGAGAAGTCCGAGAAGGTCTTCTCCATGTGTAATTGCCCAGCGGACAGCAAGGTTAAGTTTGCTACTGGTACTTTCGAAGGAGCTGCACTCTCCTGGTGGAACGCTGAAATTCAAATGGTTGGGCTAGAAGCGGCTGATAACATGCAGTGGGCAGCGTTTAAGGAGCTGATCATGGAAGAATTCTGTCCACGTGACCAAGTGAAGAAGCTTGAAGGTGAATTCCTGAACTTGAAGATGTCTGGGTCTGAGATTGAGCAATACACTGCACGATATCACGAATATGAGGTTTTGTGCCCCTCAATGGTTGATGCTGAATTCAAACGCGTCGAGCGTTACCTGGAAGGCCTCGCGCCTCAAATCAAGGGACTGGTAACTGCCAGCAACCCCGCAAACATGCAGCAAGCCATTCGTTTGGCTCACAAGCTTACCGATCAAGAGGTCGAGAAAGGTACCCTACCTGCAAAAGCTACTGAAAAGACTGCCTTGAGTGGCAAGAGAAAGGCTGAAGATGAAGCTCCTGAAAATTCGATGAATGTGCAAAGTGTGGGTAATAGTACTGGGAGGTCTTTCAACTCCCAGGGTCAAAGCAAGAGATCGGGGAACAACAGCAGCAACTACCGCCAGGGCGGAAATGGTCAAGGCAACTACAGGGGTAACCTGCCTCTGTGTAACAGATGTGGAAAACATCATGCTGGTGTCTGTAGGAAGACCCAGAACTGTGAAAGGTGTGGCAAGGGAGGCCACGAAGCTAAAGACTGTTGGGCAATCCTACCCGAGCAACAACAAAATCGCCCCAGAAGAAACAACAACAACAACAACAACTATGGGAACAATCGGGGTAATGGGAACAACGGTCAGAACCAGAACAACAACAATGGGGGAGCCCGTGGCTGCTTTGAGTGCGGTGCTCAAGGTCACATCAAAAGAGACTGCCCTCAGCTAAGAAGACAAGGTAACGGAAACCAGGGAAATAACGGTGGGAATGGTAACGGTGGAGGAAATGGTAACGGGAATGGCAATGGTAATGGTGGAAACGGGAATGGTGGAAATGGCAGAGGCCGAGCTTTCGTCATGGGCCAGGGTGAAGCTCGCAATGACGCCAATGTGATAAACGGTAAATTTATTCTGAACGGTTTCTTTGCTACTGTTTTATTTGATTCTGGTGCTGAGAAAAGTTTTATTTCCACTAAATTTGCTAAATTGATTAACGCTAAACCAATCGACTTAGATGCTAAATACGTGGTAGAGCTAGCTAATGGTAAACTTCATGATACTACCCAGATAGTTAAGGATTGTAAGCTAGAACTAGCGGGCCATACCCTAGGAATCGACCTTATGCCTTTCCCAATTGGTAGTTTCGACGTTATAGTAGGAATGGATTGGTTATCCGAGAATCGGGCTGAAATTTTGTGTAAGGAAAAAGTGGTTCGTATTCCACTCGAAGACGGCAAAGAATTAACGGTTCAAGGCGAAAAAGGTGGAGTAGTAACTGGTATTATCTCGTTTCTCAAAGCTCAGAAATGCCTCCGTAAGGGTCACTTCGCGATTCTTGCAAACGTCACAGACACGACACATCCCGAGCGCAGAATTGATAATTACTCGATAGTTCGCGACTTCCAAGACGTATTTCCTGAAGATCTGCCTTGTTTGCCTCCATTTCGACAAGTTGAGTTTGGGATTGATTTAGCTCCAGGTGCCGCTCCGATCGCACGCGCACCTTATCGATTGGCTGTAAGTGAACTCAACGAACTCTCCTCACAACTGCAAGAGCTACTCGACAAGGGGTTTATTCGTCCAAGTTCGTCTCCATGGGGAGCTCCGGTACTGTTCGTTAAGAAGAAGGATGGAACGTTCCGCATGTGCATTGACTACCGAGAGCTTAACAAAGTTACGATCAAGAATCGGTATCCACTTCCTCGCATCGACGATCTCTTCGATCAACTACAAGGTTCAAGCTACTTTTCAAAGATTGATCTACGATCTGGATATCACCAGCTTCGCGTTCGTGATGAGGATGTACCTAAGACAGCTTTCAGAACTCGGTATGGACACTACGAGTTCCTGGTTATGCCGTTTGGGCTAACCAATGCACCTGCTGTGTTCATGGATTTGATGAATCGAGTGTGCAAGCCGTACCTCGATAAGTTTGTTATAGTCTTCATCGACGATATTTTGATCTACTCCAAGTCGAAGGAAGAACACGAGGAACATCTACGTCTTATTTTGGAATTGCTCCGCAAGGAACAGCTCTACGCCAAGTTTTCGAAGTGCGACTTCTGGATCCGCGAAGTCCAGTTTCTTGGACACATTGTAAATGAGGAAGGAATCCATGTAGATCCAGCCAAAGTGGGAGCAATTAAGAATTGGTCTACCCCAAGAGCGCCAACAGAGATCCGACAATTTTTAGGGCTTGCCGGATATTATCGAAGGTTTATTAAGGGTTTCTCTCAATTGGCTCAACCTTTAACGGCCTTAACGCACAAAGGAGTGCAATACAGATGGGGTGAAAAGGAAGAGCGCGCATTCCAAACGCTCAAAGATATGTTATGTTCGGCTCCAATTCTTGCGTTACCCGATGGAATTGACGACTTTGTGGTTTACTGCGATGCATCAATTCAAGGACTCGGTTGCGTGTTGATGCAACGAGATAAAGTGATTGCCTATGGGTCCAGGCAACTAAAGGATACTGAAAAGAATTATACAACGCATGATTTGGAAATGGGAGCCGTTGTTCATGCACTTAAGATTTGGAGACACTACTTATATGGAACAAAGTGCACGATATACACCGATCATAAAAGTCTACAGCACATCTTCGATCAGAAAGACCTCAACATGCGACAACGACGGTGGGTCGAGTTACTAAACGATTATGATTTGGCTATTAAGTATCATCCTGGAAAAGCCAACGTTGTGGCTGATGCCCTAAGCAGAAAAGAGTACGAAAAGCCTCGTCGGGTACGAGCGCTTCAACTTACAATACATTCAGGATTACCGGATCGAATCCGTGACTGCCAACGAGAAGCTTTGAAAGCAGAGAACTTCGCAGCTGAAGCACTACGTGGTGTAGATGGCCATTCTGAAGTTAAGTCCGATGGACTCACGTATTACAATGACAGAATCTGGGTTCCAATGTTTGGAAATCTCCGTGAGCTCGTGATGGACGAGGCTCACAAATCAAGGTATTCGGTGCACCCTGGATCGGATAAAATGTATCAGGACTTGAAGAATCTTTATTGGTGGCCGAACATGAAAGCCGACATTGCTCGATATGTGGCTAAGTGTTTAACATGTTCAAGGGTCAAGATCGAATATCAAAAGCCTTCTGGTTTACTACAACAACCAAAGATCCCAGAATGGAAATGGGAGGACATCTCCATGGATTTTGTAACGGGATTACCTCATCGATCAAATCAACCGGATGCGATTTGGGTTATCATCGATCGGTTAACCAAATCTGCACATTTCATTCCGATGAAGGAAAGTGATAATATGGATAAGTTGACAAAGCTGTACATTGACCGAATTGTGAAGCTTCACGGTGTGCCAAGGACTATAATTTCTGATCGAGATCCTCGATTCACTTCCCGGTTATGGCAATCAATGCAGGAAGCACTGGGAACCCGACTAGACATGAGTACAGCTTATCACCCGCAGACTGATGGTCAGACGGAACGAACGATTCAAACCTTAGAAGATATGCTCCGAGCTTGTGTTCTGGATTTTGGGAAAGATTGGGAGACTCACCTTCCACTGGTGGAGTTCTCTTACAACAATAGTTATCATTCAAGTATAGGTGCTGCACCTTTTGAAGCACTTTATGGCCGAAAATGTAGATCGCCCGTATGTTGGGCTGAAACAGGTGAGAAAGGGCTCACTGGACCGGAAGTTATCCATGATATGACCGAACGGATTATTCAAATCAGACAACGGCTAGCTGCAGCACGGGATCGACAAAAGAGTTACGCCGACAAACGCCGAAAACCTCTAAAGTTTGAGGTAGGTGACAAAGTATTATTGAAGGTATCTCCTTGGAAAGGAGTGATACGCTTCGGAAAGCGTGGAAAGTTAAATCCTCGCTACATCGGTCCGTTTGAAATAATTGGGGAAGTAGGCCCGGTGGCCTATCGATTGCAACTCCCTGCTGAACTCGATGGAGTTCACAACGTGTTTCACGTTTCCAACCTAAAGAAATGTCTGGCTGAAGACATCGAAATAATTCCTCTGGAGGAATTGGAAATTGACGAACATCTGAGATTTATTGAGCAACCAGTAGAAATCATGGGACGCGAGGAGAAAGCCCTCAAACGTAGCAAGATTCCGATCGTCAAGGTGCGATGGAACTCAAGACGTGGACCTGAATATACTTGGGAACGTGAGGATCAGATGAAGAAAAAGTATCCTCACCTGTTCGAGCAAACGTCCACGGAAACTCATGGTATGATTTAATTTTGGGGACCAAAATTCCTTAACGGGAGGAGGATGTGACAACCCTAAAACTTTTTGCTTTCTTTCCCCAGCGACGATAGCAACGACGACAGCTGATGCTGCGAACGCTACGACACAAGAATAATTTTCGGGACGAAAATTCCAATTTCAGGGGAATGATGTGACACCCGAGAATTTCAAGGTTAACTTCCGTTAGACAAACCCGTTAGTTACGTTATAAGTAGCTAATGCATAACTAGGCCGAATACGTCCACGACCTTTGGTTGATCACCGAACCTGTCCATATGTGTTGTATGCTCATCATTGATTGTCCTTATGTGCAATGTGATACATGACTTATTATTGTGAATAGCATGATTAATTGTAAATACTTGATTATGTGAAAATTGCCTGAATTTGGTAGTCAGCGAAACTACCGAGCGAAATTACAGATTCGCCCGGTAGCAGGCTAGACTGATCAATGAACACGAGATCAGAGCCAGTTTCGCCAGCCAGCGAAACTGCCAGCGAAACTAGCCTCTGATATAAATAAACTTAATAAACCCTAGTAGCCTCATTTGCTCAAACCACACCACAAACACACACACACTCTCCTCTCTGATTTCGGCCAAGGCAAAGAGGTCACCAAAGAGTCGATTTCCAGTCCCTGAATCATCATCCATCATCATCTAAACCATCCCGTGAGTCCTAACCTTGAGTTCTTATGTTTACTTTGGGTTTTTATTAAAAAGCATGCTAGAATCTTCATGATAACGCTTGAAATTGAATCTGAGATGTTGTATATGCTAGATCTATTATAAAGTTCGCAACTTTACGTTTAAAATCCAATCATGTTAGAGATTTATGCTAGTTTAGCCATTTTAGGGTTTTGAACCTATTTTAGAGATTTGATGATCAAAATGCATGTTAAACTTGTTAAAGTTGCTTGATTTATGTTAGTAAATGCCTAGGGATGCTAGATAATGAATTGCATGTATGATCAGAAGCTGTTAGGTTGATTTTTAGGCAAATCCGTATGTTTTTCGCGACCAGCGAAACTGTTGTTCTCTGGGCGAAACTAAGTAGCGAAATTGTGTGTCCTTCCAGCGACACTGACCAGCGAAACTATAGTGTCGCCGGGAACCTGACCAGACCAGCTCGAGCGAAACTATCGAGCGAAATACCTGAACGAAAGTTCAAACCAGTTTCCCTGCGAAACTAGGCTAGCGAAACTGCGTCAGCAGTTTCGGGCGAAACTAGCCTAGCGAAACTGTGTTACCGGGCATTGCCTAGCGAAAGTGCTGCCCGTGCACCCAGCGAAACTGCCTAGCGAAACTATGCTAGCGAAACTAAGACCTGACCTAAAAACCAAACTTGTGAAATTGTTTAAGTGTTATGCCATGACTTGCATGATTTTGCCATGATGATATATGTTTGATATCTGATTCAAATGAACCCTTGTTTATGATCAACCATTGGTGTCGTGTGTCGGTATGTCGAGTCATAGTTGCAACGTGCTATGTTATGGGCCATAGTGACGTTAAGTAAAGATTAGACACGAAACTAATACTTAAGACCTAAACGTGTTCTAGGTCTTCGTTAAACAACAATATTGGATTTACTTGAAGTGTAGCTGTGCAACCAAAGGTGAGTGTCACTAACCCGCTTACCGTGAGTCCGTTGGGCCACACAGAATAACTTAACGAAAAACAATGCTGACAAACTCGAGAGTGCTAGGCACCTCACTGATAAACATAAGAACACGGGATGCTTGGCACCCACTTGATGAACTGAAGTGTTTTATGGGAACACTTGTGAATTCTGAATAAACGATTTCTGAAACGAAAACTATTTTAATATGGCTAGTGTAGGTTAAAGTCTAAACCATATGATATCACATGTTTTCTAAGGATGCCTTATAACTTAAAAGTCCTCAACTTAATTGTGCCATTAATTTGTGAAAGCGAGGGGATGTTGGGTAGATCTACTGGAGTTTGACAAACTCCGCCCCGTGGCACGGGGAGTGCACGGAGGTACAATATCAGCCTATTTGCCCGTGGTCCCGAGAGGACACGGGGGAGGCAGAAAACGCGATGACTTGGTCCGCACCGTACGGGATGGCTCGGCCCCCACAAAATAAGTCAGCTTTGGTACAAACTTCCTTAGAGCATGGAACAACGGATTAGCTACCCGCGATATCGGTTGAGTCCTTTAACTTTACGGAACTAGTACATACCCGATGACGTGGTCACGGAACAAATCATTTATAAACTGAGAATTAAATACGAGCATTGCTTTTCACAAATGAATATTTTGTAAGTACATTTTGATACGAATTATGATTATGAGACCGGGCCAATGCATGACAAGCCCACTGTGAACTCACCAACCGTTAGGTTGACACTTGCGTGGTTTAAACTTTTGCAGATCGCTAAGGAGTATCCGGAGCGGGTTGGCATGGCACTTGAAGATCCTTGTTTTGATTTAAACTAAATTGGGAATTTAAAACAATGTTTATGTAAAGCACGTGGCTAGTGCTAAGACAATATTTTATTCCGCTGCGTTGTGTTTAAAACTTTGATTTATAATTTGTGTTTGAACTAACCCTGATTCGTTTAGTATTTGTAACTGTGGTTGTGGATCCTGGTCTAGTCGCGCCCCTTAACGGTATAAACTCCGTTAGTGGTATTTTGGGGGTGTGACAATCACCCTATGCAAAAGTTAAAAACTTCTATGTACAACAAGTAGTTAATTTGTATTTCATCCTACCCTTACATATAAAATATAAAACTATATTATAATGGTACAAACCTAACCAACTATAAGTAATTAACGACACTATTGGCAAACCTAGTTGACTATTTCACCATATATAGTAACCACATATACCCATATTATTGGCACATTTAGTTCTTGGCGTTCACTCAAGAAAAGCCTACTATTTAGCTAAAAGGGTGTGCTTTTTTCCTCTATGTGTTGGCACAAAGAGAAGAAAAAAACTGAAATGACTCGAGTGCTAGCTAGTTGCTTGTGGGGGTTTACCTTATCTTACAAAGGGCTTTAAGTCACTTCGGTCTGTCACTTTCTTGTTTCAACTTTGCACCGACTTAAGCATAACAGAAATGCATATATCGACTTAATTACCCAACAAATTTTTACAACATATGAGTTTGACTATTTATTGAATAGGAGTCAAGATTTGATGCCCTACATGGGATTTTTATTCCCTAGGTCAAATATTATTGCTCAATTGGATCAATCAATAATTGTTAGGCAGGTATGTTTTTCAACTTCACAACTAAAACTTTTTTTTTTACTAAAAGGTTGTGACTTGTAAATAAACTAGATATTGTAGTACGCCTATTGTTGTATGTGTCTGTTTTGTATAACATAGGATATTTATTACATTTAAACAAATATCAAAAGAAGTGAATGATGTGAAAACAAAACTAAAATCAAGAAAACGTTTAAAAATAATAATTTTAAAAAATGATTTAAAAGATTTAAAAAAATAATTAAAAAAAAAGAAATAATCATTAGCTTGTCACGTGGCAAACTAGAATATAGAAACGCTACAAAAAATGGGTGCTGCCTAGAACTTCCTGAACTCTTCCATAGTCGTCGCCTTCTCCTTTCCCTTCTTAATGGTGTTGTCCGCTACATCACTAAGGAGGATATGAATCTCCTCCTTTAGCTACAGCTGCTGAGTGATGTACTCAGCAGCAGCTGCTGAGTGATGTACTTAGCAGCAACTTCTGTCGTGGCGGATGGGGGGAGGTCAATAAGCTCTTTCAGCATCCCAATATGCGTTTGGATGCTTTTTACAGTAAGCCAGTCATTATGCCGAAAGAATTTCGTGTGATCTGATCATCCTTGCATTCCCTTGCATGCGTTTCCTCAACGACAGTGAGGACTGCATTGTTAGAAGAATATGGCTTAAAAGAAGAAGACGCCATTTTGCTTGAATCTACTAGATTGATATTCTGAGTTTTGGGTGTAAAAATGCATGATCACACCCACAAAACATATATATATGAAAATTTGTATTTTAAGTAAAAAACGTTTTAATGTGGTCAAAGTATAAAACTATAAAAAAGTATTAACCAAAGTTAAAAACTCTAAAAGTATAGTAAAAAATGAAAGTATAAAAGTTAAGGAGTATAAAACGTAAAACTCTAAAAGTTTCGTGAGGAAAGTATAAAACTATAAAATGTATACTAAAAACGAAAGTAGAAAATTTTAGGGGTTAAAACGTCAAAGTCTAAAAGTTGTGTGGTCGAAGTATAAAACTATAAAAAAAAGTCTCGGCCAAAGTCAAAAACTCTAAAAGTATACTAAACAAGAAAGTAGAAAAGTTGAATGGTATAAAACGTTACAATGTAAAAGTATAAAAGTTTCGTGGTCAAAGTATAAAACTATAAAAAAGTTAAGGGGTATAAAACGTAAAAGTCTAAAGGTTTCGAGGTCAAAATATAAAAACTATAAAAAAAAGTCGTGGCGCAAAGCTGAGATATACTAAAAACGAAAATAGAAAAGTTAACGGATATAAAACGTAAAAGTCTAAAAGTTTCGTATTCATAATATAAAACTATAAAAAGTATACTAAAAATAAAAGTATAAAACTTAAGGGGCATAAAACGTAAAAGCCTAAAACTTTCGTGGTAAAGTATAAAACTACCAAAAAAATGTGACTAAAGTTAAAAATCCTGAACTTTGTGACCAAAGTTAAAACCAATAAAGTTTATGTGGCCAAAATTATAATACAAAAACCTTTGTGGCAAAATTAAAAAAACTCCTAAACTATTGTCGCCAAACTAAAAAACTCCTAAACTATTGTGGCCAAATTAAAAAAAAATCCTAAACTATACTATGTCTTTACCAAATTTCATTGTTATATATGTAATGAGTATAGTACTATTGCAATACTTTTTTGAGTTTTTTATTTTTTTAAAATAAGCTCGTCTATGTGTTCTCGTATAATTTGCATGATTATTAAATATAACTTGCAAAATTAGCTTGCATGATTACTAAATATAACTTACGTGATTATTAATATAACTTGCTGTGATTATCATATAACTTGTGTAATAATTACTTTATCCGCACGCGGACAATTTTACCATTTTTCTAATGTACACATGGCGCAACCTAGTTATTTCTTACACTTCACATGGAAATATCCCTTTGTAAATAACTTTCCCCTACTAATCTACATGTATGTGTATTACTGTATCTATATGTGTATATATGAAAATATAATATATAAGTACTAACGGGTTAGTACTCAAAATATCCAAACATATGAGTAACTGGTCGGCTGGATCGGTTAGAAACCGATTATGCCATAACTGGCTACAAACGGTCACTAACCATGTTAGAACCCAATAACTGGTTATAGATTTGCAAAATCTATAAGATACGAAATATTATAGTTGGGCTAGTGAGATGACAAAAAATGAAACCAAAGATAACACAAAATATTTAAAAGAAATACAAAACTCTAGTTGGGCTTGGCCCATGTGATATAAGAAGAAAAAATAGAATGAAAGACTAAAAAGTTGGTAACGGACAACTGCAAACTCCGGACCTCGTTGTTCTATGATGTTTTACTAGCTACACTGAGTTTTCTTTTGGTTTTAAATCACAAGGAAATGTATATAAACCAATGCTTTCATAATCGGACCACACAACTGATCATCTTACTTGTTTACTGGTCGGATAAATCAATCGGATTTAAAAACTAGATGACATCATAAGTGTCTCAAATACTATACACCAACCCAAATATAACCCAAATATGACCGACTTGTCACTCATATAGAAATCAGAGTCGGACAAAATCCAAAGTACTAAATCAAATGTCTCAAATCCTTACATAGGTTCAAGTAGAAATAATAAATCGACTTAAATTGAATTACTAAATATCTTATAACTCCAATGTTCTCATATACTTTATTAATTTACTCTTTTCTTACATTCCATTAATCTTCGTGTGTACCTACCGTGTAAACAAAGGAAACCACGAAAAGAAAAACGACTGAGCTAAAAAAAAGTTCACTAATAAAAAAAACTGTAGCAATAATGTGTAACAATGACGAGGAAAACAAATATCCAACTCTGGAGACGTAAACTGGTCATATCAATAACTATAAACACTAAAGAGTGTGTACATGAGTTGCAACCCTAATGTACTACTAATGTGATATGAGAATATGAGCACACACCGGCATAGCCATTTAACCAAATAACAGGTCAATAACTATGTTGAAATAGCATGTCAATAACTATGTTGAGAAGTTGTGGAGTAATCGTTCTGTCACATATAGAGCACGTCATATGTCCCCATAGGTAGATGTGTTGTAGTATTGAGGTCAAATGAATGAATTCAAATACAATATCAATGTCTTAGTAGCAATATTCAATAATGAATGAGAATATACGATAATTAATAAGTACAAGGGATTATCGTTTCTTATGCATAACTCTTTTAACAATCTAATATAAAGTAAATTATTGTTGGAAAGTTTGGGAGAACATTGTGAAAAATAAGTTTTTGTCTAGGTTGTGAATATGAGTTTTTCACCAACTTTAGACATAAATAATTATATGTAACTCAGGTTAATTTAGTTGGCATTTTCTGGGTTTGTGTCGTATGTTATGAGGACTTTCCATTGCACCAAACCACGTCCAAAATCGAGCTAGGATTAATGAGATATCAATGCTCAAAGTTGAGAGTCAAAGTTATGAAAGGTGTGAATTTTGAGAGAAAAGCTTAAGTACGGTAACTCATCCCAAGTTGGGGCATCCATCCAAGATTGTTTCCTTTAGTAGGAAACATCCCTGAGACCCCAACGGTGCTTTGCACCCCTAACTAGCACTCGCACACGTGCAAGCGAGCGTGGCGTGGGTGATGGGCCTAATATGACGCTTTAAAGGCGCAATTTGCACTTCGCACACTCGCATGATCGCTTGAAAGCCACCAGTGTTTTTTGCCTCACAGGTAGGTTGTGTAGAAGAGATGACGCGAGCCAAAGTTGTGTGTCGTATCTGCGGGAGCCTCTGGCGCGAACGTGTTCGTGTTCATTCATTAATTAGGGAGTGGAACTTGTTTACAAACAGTTCACGAACGTAAATAAAGATATAATATTTAAAAAAATAAAAATCAATTTCTTAATCCAAATATTAGACATAATCATTATAAATAAATATATACAAAAGGACTTGATATAATAGTTATAAACATAATTATTTCAAAACAGAGCACAATTTGATAATAATAATCATAAACCTAATTATCCCATAAAATGTCACAAATATCTATGTTTAATATGAATATGTCAACTTACGAACATAAACAAACACTTTACCAAAAGTTTACGAACACAAATGAGTGAACATGACCTCTGTTCATGTTCGTTGATCATTTAAATTTATTGTTCATGTTTGTTTATTTATTATTATATGAATGAACCAATGTAAAAACGAATTTTCTGTCAAACGGTTCACTAGACATTCGGTTCATTTACAGCTCCAACCACTTTGATCTTGATGATTTTGAAAAAAAAAGTAATGATTTAGTTCGTCGGTTATATATGTGGCATATATGGAGAACCAATTAAGGTCAATCTGTTGTTTCCCCTTACACCTAAATCTAGATCAAGTTGAAGATACTAAGTTCTGGACAGTTATGGGGCGACAAATGTCTGGAAACAGTTCATCTGACCAGGCCGAGTCAGCAATCAACGAGCTGACTACATGTCCAGGGTTGAATAGATCCCACCACACATAGCTTGAAGGGTCTTCACAAGCCATATTCATGGACATGCACCCCCTGATCCCGGTATCTGTGCCTTCACCACAACATGCATTCTTCACATTCTTAATTCCTGCAAAATTTAGGAGAAATGCATGTTAAACAGTGGAAATCGTTAAATTAGACATTCTAACCCCCCCCCCCCCCCCCCAAATATAAAAAATAAACATTGGCTTCGGTTTTTATAAGAATATACATGTCCAAACAAGTTGATTGATCATGTCTTCAACAAATAATCATCGAATGCTATGATAGCTAGAATTTAGCCGATAGTAAATACATTGAAAAGTATATGGGTCTACAAAGACATCCAATTAAAATAATACACATGTCGTCTATTAGAATCTAGCCTTTAAGTTTTTCGTTGGCTAGGATTTATTCAATTAACCCATGCTTTTAATCTAGTAGCTAGGATCTAACCCCTATTGTTAATCAGTAGGTTAGTATCAATTTTTTAACGGCGATTTCAGATCACTGGCGTTGATATTACACCACTCACCCAATCATCTCTAGCTAGTCCAAGTGAGATAACTCGACTTGGTCCCCACTTCAGGAGGAAACTTGACAGAAGCCAAGAAAACCCCCCTTTGAGAGACTCGAACTTGCAACCCTTTGGTTGCCAAGCCTTATCTCCCCCATATGTCCACTACACCATATATTTAGGTTAGTATGTATCTCTAAGGGTGTTCAAAACCGGATATCCAAAATTTTCGGATAGTGGATTTCACTATCCTAATCCGTATTCGAAATTTTGGATATTTGAAATTCAGATATCCGAAATTTCGGATTTGGATTCGGATTGTGAAACGGATATCCGAAATTCCAACTTTGTATTTAAAACAAAATGAACTTTAATAATTTAAAAAATAACACACTAAGTAACAAAAACAGAAAGCTTACAACCTATAAGCAACCAAAATTAAAAGTGTAACCCAGATTAACAAAGATATAATATCACAAGTTTGGGTTTCGAACATATAACCTAGAATTTATCTATTTATTTCCTTTCAAAGATACAAAATGAACATTAATTATGGACAATTTTCAGAGATTAAAAAAAAATAGTTTCAGACTTTCAGTCATACCATAGATGTAGGGGTTATTAATAATCTCCATCATCGGTCGATAAACGTCACAAAAGATCAACTGAGCATCGGATAACTTGATCCCAAGTCGCACAATTCGTTGTTCCAAAAATGAATTATACTCCAAAACAAAGTTGTTAATATCATCCGCACAAACCACCCCATCTCCACCGCGACCATCGCTAACCGACCCGTTGCCCGAACGCAAAAACCTCGGCGCGCATCCCAAGGGAAGTATCCCCATCACAACAAACTTCCTCACATTCGAATCATAAAGATACTCAATAGCATTGGTCATTTGATCCACCAATATCCGGGAGAGCCTTTCTGCATCGGATCCCAGACCCTTGGAGGATTTACCGCGGAAGAGATCCGTGTAGTCGTCTTTGCCGAACGAGATGTAGAAGAGAGTGGAGGATTTGATGAAGTCGTTGGCGGTTTCTTGGCCGAGTTCAAGTTGTAGAAGTTGGAAGATTTCGAAAGCTTGGCGAAGTTGTTGGTTGAGAGATTGGAGGAGTGGGTTCGTTGGGTTGCTTAAGATTGTGGCTCCGGTTGAGCCGAGGTTTACGCCTCGGAGAAGGACCTCTGAGGAGCCGTTTTGGCTGTAGAATGGTACGGGGTACGATAATCCAATCTTTTTTGCTACATCAAAATTCAAAAGTCAGAATTTGGAATCATATAAGCAGGGAAATAAATCAATAGTCAATGACTATAATTAGTTACACATATATTTTGGTATGAGACACGAACCATCAATACCTCATAATGAATAGTAAAATATTTAGTTATACTATATACTATATTATAATTATAATACATATAAGAACAAATTTGTTATTTATTTAACAAATTTAGAATTTAAGATGGTATAATAATCTTTTAAACAAGAAATTAAAATTTTCTTTAGATGAAAAATAAATATTTAAACAACCTACTTAATGATAATTAAATTTTAATGATTTTATATATGTAAACTAAAAAAAACTCGAATACAAAATGTCTCTTTCAAATACCGAAACGGATATCATGTTGTAAATTGCCATCATCGTAGCAATACACGAGTTTCCTACTAGTAAAGGCAAAACGAAACTTATGCCTGGCATGTGGTTTAAGGGAATAAAGCTAAGATTAAATAAAAAGTAGAACCTTTCCAAAAAAAAAAATTGAAGATTTTTGAAATGAAAAAAAGGTAGAAACTTTTGTCATCAACCTATAAGCAAAACCCTAATAGTTCATTAATGAATTACTAAACTTAGTGATGGCTAGGATTTTTTTTGCCGGTCAGGTTTAGTTTTTTTGTTACTTGAATATCTCTTATTGATATAAAAGACCCAAAACTAGAAACAAAAATAAAGTAAGTAAATGAGATAAAATTACCAAGAAGATGTGGAAGGATGGAGGAAGGAGGATTCTCACAAGGATGCAAAGAGAGGTTACGAAGAAGATAAGGGAAAAGGAGTGTGTTCTCTCCACAATCAACAGTTGAATCCCCCATCACATACATGGCCTTAATGTTACTAACTGTTATGTTGCTATTCACCATTTCTATAAAAATAGTGGTGACAATATGAAGAAGAACATCAAACTTCATTTTATTTATCATCATTTTCAATTCTTCTTTTTGCTTTCTCTAGCTTAGCTTGTTTTCCTCCTACTTTCCTTATTGTTCCTTTATATTGTTTCAAGGTCAAACAAATTAGGTTTATCTAGTTTGAACTAAAATTACTGAAATTGAATATGTGCTTGTTTATCATTTAGTGATAAAATGGAAACCAATAACTTTCCTAACATTCATATCAAGAAGTTTTTTTCAAAGTAATTATTTCATTTCATTTTCTAATATGCAAAAATAATATTATTATTCTTCACTTTGTGATAAATACTGTACTTTTTGTAATACTTAGTTAATATTCTATAACAAACAAATTACGATGTTGAGTGTATTAAAAGTAATATAATATTAATATTAAATGGTGAATATAATATTAAATGGTAAATAAAAGTTACTACAATAGTCATCTACAATAGTCATGGTTATATTAAAAGTGAATATAATATTAAATGGCGAATAAAACTATATATAAAAATCATGTATAATTATTGTTCAATTATTTTTTTTTCTTATTCTTCTTTTAAATTTGCTTTTTGTATCTAAATGAATTTGGCAAAGTGGTTTGTGTTTTATTGTTGGTGTAACAAAGTTATTTGTTTGAAGTGTTTTGTTGTTACACGTTTTTTTTTTCGTCTCTTTTACATAGTATTATAACAGTTCAACTGTTTTGTGTACCCACGTTATCTCCATGACAACACGCTAGCTGCAAAATTTTGTTACATATTAATAATTAGATTGAAATTAGTACAAAAGAATTGAGCATTAATTTTTCAAAAAGAATATCAGAATCCTAAAATGATATTTAACAATAGCAACACTAATATAATAAATATTATTATTGTTATTATTATTATTTTTACTCTTTGTTGTTACAACAACCACGCAGTCACATAAAAGATCAAGTTATTATTGGTCATCAGATTATCCCCTGTTTGGAAGTTGACTAGAATTTGAAAGCATGTAGATGTGCATGTAGAAAGCAACATAATTAGCTGGCACATCATGAATGTTGTGTTTTCAACCTTTTTCTAGCGGCTTTTTCTTCTTTTTTCCTACCAATGAGATCAACTAATTTAAACAAATCTTGAACTTGATTTGATTTTAACTCTCTTTCATTATAAGGGTGGTGGTAAGGGTGAGGGAAATGGTAGTTTTTGATGATTGAAAGTTTTGGTTTTAACCAATAGAAGTGTGTCACGTAAAGAGACAGAAAAACTTAGATTTTTTTAAAGAATTATGAACAATTTTAAGGAGAGTGGTAGAAATTAAAGTTTTGGAAGTTTTGGTGGGAATAGAATTATATTTTGTTATTTAAATTAGTTAGTTTAAAATAATCTAAAAAATAATAATTCAATTTAAATATAAATAATAAATTTAAAGCATAAATATTAAAATTAAATAAAAATTACTATTACATTAAAAATTAAATAAAAATTATATTTATTTAAACTTAAATAAAAAAGACAATTACGCCCGTAATTTTTTCCTCCGTCAAAACCACGTCCATGGGTAGTTGAACTATATGTCTGTATGTGCCTGAAAATTCAAAACGTATCAGTCTATATAACGATTTGGCTGTATAATAAAAAATAAAAAATATAAAAAAAAATAACTCCCATGTTATGTATGAGTTTTTGCAAACGTACGTTAATTAATTATAAAGATTAATTATTAGAGGGTGTAGTTGAGTGGTGTACGCTGACTTTTCAAATTTTGCATGCATTGCAAATTGACTTTACTTTTCGTGCTGACAAAACTTAAAACACAAGTAAATTTGGGCAGACTTGTTCACAAGACATGTCTAGGCAAATCATAAAGTACTTATCGACCATCTGAAACCTTGCCAGCATCCACAGGTACTGTTTGTCTATGTCCTATATGCAGACCCATAATATTAATTATATATTAACTAATTAACTTGTAAATTTTATAAATATATATACATATATATAAGTAATTTACATATCGATGAAAATTGATTTCTACATTGAAAGAGCGCTCTGTGATACTATGTATATGTATATTAAGTGGTTTAAACGAAAACATTTATAAATCTTTATTTCAGTAAACTTTTTTTTTTAAATCTAACTTGAAATATATAATCAAGGAAATAGTAAAGAAAAAAGAATATTAATAAACAATTATAACAATTGTTTTAGCTCTTTAAATCAAGTCAAATTTGTAAAAGTAACTAGTTTGGCAACCCGCGTATTGCCGTGGAGATAACATGAATACAAAAAACAGTTATATTGGTAAAGAAAACGGAAATAAAAGACGTGTGACGACCCAAACGTTTATAAATTTGAGTCTGAGACCTAAAAGCTATGTCACACGACTGTACATGTTATACCATCAACGTGCTAAATTCGTTGACATTGGAATTAAAAAACTAAAGAAAATCTTAATTTGTTATATGACTTTACTTATTACACTACCAACTTTTTTGCTAAACTCGCGTACTATACATATAGACCACCAAAAAATGTGTTAAATTTGTTGTGTTTGTATAAAATATTTTATATATAAAAAAATTATTTCATATATTAATGTAGATTGTTTTTTACTCTTCCTTGATTATTTCTAATGGACTTCACTTTGTTTATATATACTTTAATGACTAAATATTAAGAAAGATTCACATATGCTTTAAAAGTCACTTAATTTATAAGAAATCAACATTAAGGCATTTTATGAAAGTAATTAAGTATGGGAGTTGAGAAAGTCAGATTAATTTTTGGGCCAGTCTAATTAACCCCACACCGACTAATGATCTCTAGCCCAATTGGCTAGAGGGGTATCCAAAGACATTATAAGTAGGATGTCTTGAGTTCTAGTCTTAATTGTAAAAAAATATATATAAAAATTAATGTGGGTTACAGGTTAGGCCAGGTGGGTCAGGGGTTTTCTCACCTATGGTGAGTTTCCTCTTTATGGGGATTAAAGATGATTGAGTGGGTGGTGTAATGTTCCCGTCAGTGATCTAAATATGCCGTTAAAAAAAACCCCAATGATAAATATAAATTCACATTAGATATTTGATAAAATCAAACTCAAATGATATGATTGTTTAAAAGTAGATAGAATTGTCAACTCAAAAGTAAGGGTTATAACGTAAACGTAAGGAGTGTATGTAACCTTAAACGTCCCTTTAAAAGCAGGGCGTCATCGAACAAGTCATACATGCAAATAGTCATTCCATTTAATCTTAAATGACCGTTACATTTGAACGACGGTTCTATGCAACCTCAAATGACCGTTTATAAACAATATGAAATTAATTACAGACTATTTGAGTATATATAGCTGAACCTGAATTTCGCATTTTGAAAAAGTGTTTAAAGTTTGTTTGATTGGTAAATAATTCTTGTCTTTTTATTTATATATATATAGAAGAAGAAAAAAGTAATATAAACTAGAGAGAAACAAACAAGAGATTTCGAATCAACCAAACACAGAAGCTTTCGGCAATCCCACTGCATATGCCAAATTTGTGAAATAGACATTTCAATTCCGCCACTAAATGCTAGCTTCTATAGCAATTCAGATCTTTCATCTTTCTTTATATAGTACTACTACTACTCCTGTCACGCAAACGTCTATTGACATAACAGAAACCCACAAGTCACAACACCTTATCTACATCAAACGTACAATCTTTATTACACCATTTACAACTCATTACAAAAACTAATTTGATTCCTTGCCCTAGCTCATGCTACTTAATTAAATATTCATCATCTTCTTGAAAACCTAACCCTAGTGTCAAAGGTTCTAGTCTTGTCCATTTCACTTCACTTAGCTAGGTTGACTAGTGGTGGGATATTAGAATAAAAGTTTAGGAGTAACATTCAGCGAAAAAAATCGTTTTATGGGTAACGAAATACATAAAGCTTCGAGTCTTGTCCATTTCATTTCACTTAGCTAGGTTGACTAGGGTTTGGTGTTGTTGGGAAGAGTTGTAGGGTTTTGGGTGGTACTCTTGTGCAATGTGGACTTGTACTCTCCATCATCATCACTGTCATGAATGAGCAATCACACATCACCTTCTTGCAGCTTTGATCATCTACATTCCATTCATTCACCATGTTTTTGGAGCTTGAATTATCTTCAATCACACCTCCACCAACCTGAATTATGATAACTATTATGTAGTTAATGCAGTTTAGTTGTAAATTATATTTATGACCCATAAAAGATTAAACAAACTCTTTTTAATGCTCAAAACCTAAAAGTGGTAGAACTAAAACACCAAAATTAATTTTCAAATTAGACAAGCATCAAAAAAGCAAACTATTTTTGGTAAAATCCGTCATATATCCCGGCATTCGGTTGAGTCTTGGGTATTTCTGTATGCAACAGATACATAAATGTTTGTCCTCATCTTACTCTTTGAAATGTTAGTGTACTACACGGGTTGAATTTAGATTCATAATATTAGCTAAATATAAAAAAAAGATTAAGAAATTGGAAAATTATAAATGACATAATTCATTATAAAATATTAATTGATAATTTAATACATTAAAGATGTCAAATTCTTGATTTGTTTCCTTAAAAAGACTCAAATTATTGAGTAATTTATCAAATCTACATTATGTTTGCTAATTTTTTTAAAATAAAAATTTATTTTGATAAAATTAGTAATTAGTTTCAATTGGTATTTACCAATTTGATAAAAAGAAGACATGTGAAAACTTTTTTATTACTTTAATTTATTAGGATTAAGATAAGATTAGGATTAAGATATATATCCTAGTAGGTTTTAAAATGAATTTGTTAACTCTAACCCTTCAAAGCCACCAAAGTGCTTCCTACAATGAAATATCCCAGGCCCGACCATTACCCTGCTAAGTAAGGATGTAGCTTATACGGGGGATGGCCCGGAACGAAGGCCAAATACCAACGGTAATATGATCCGAATATGAGACCATGGTGTGGTTAACGCTAGCTACATAATTAAACGAGCTTAGGTTTGACATTTAATAATGTTATATATGTTTTTGAAAGTTTCTAGGAATAATTTTCCTGAACATTTATAAAAAGCTGTGGTGTTTAGATTTCTGCAAGTAGCTAGCTAGTGCCTGTTGTACTTCATTCTAATTCATGCGTTTAATTATTTTGTACATTCTACCTATGTCATAGATGATGTCTTCATTATTTGTGCAGTTAAAAAAGATTAAACTTTTACAAAGAAATCATATATATATTTTTTTGGAACTGATATGAAATTAAACGCGGCCAAACCTCAAGCAAGACGTTAGAGGCGGCAAAAACAACATTACATCGGAAAAGAAAGTCACTCCGACCACGAAAGGGGCCGAACATAATTACAACGATTTGAATACCATCGGAAAAGAAATCATATATTGCTTAGATTTCTCTCTCTATTCCAATGATATAATTAAGACAATTACTCTTTAAAATTGTAAACTTTGTTTATATCCACAAATCAACTACGAGTCACATTTTCGTTTCGTTTTCACACAAGTACACTCGTGGTTGAGAATTTTGTATTATAATAGACAAATATATAGAGTTAGAAGTAAGATTATATATATTAATTTGCAAGATTATATAGAGTTAGGATACATCCCAAAACCCTATATTATATATATTACTTTGCAAGTTTTAGGCTGTCTCATATGTCAGCTAGCCATTTTAAGACCAAACAAGGTGAGATTACGTACAACTTATAACATTTACAAACTTGCAAGCTTCAAAAATTTTAAACATATATTTACTTAAGTAATGAATTTGGCCACATTAATTAAACATGAAACCAGGAGTAGGTTAGGGTACGTACTTGATCAATGGGAAATGATGGTACAATAAAACGCGAGGGGTGTTGATACATAGCCATAAGTTTCTTTCGAATCTTTTGTCGATCTCGAGCCTTATGATTTTGAAACCAATAAAACACATTCTTGCCTTGAATCTTGCCGTAAAGCGAGAGCCTAGCGGTTATTTGTTGTATCTGGGCTGCAGTTGGTGTTTTCAGACCACCTCTATACATTCCCTCTAACAACATCACTTGCTCCGGAGTCGGACACCACCTGCTCCCGCCGCCACCACCGCCGTTTGATAACCGTGCCGCCACCGCAGTCTCGGTGGTTGCCGACATGTTTTTCATGTGGTTGGGTAATTTAGGGAGTTTGATGGAGGTAGGGAAGGGTGGTATTTATAAAGGGAATGGGTGATTTGACTTTGTCATCGTCACCCTCGGTTTGCATGTACTTTTTTTTAATAAAAACAAAAGTTTTGGAATATATATAAGAGTAAAGTCAATTGTGGATGGGATAGATGCAGCCGTGCAAAAACATTTTACTTACTATTATCGTTTTGGGAATGGATGATTCCAATTTGGGATTATAGGAAAAAAGGTTCTTAAGCTATCCCTAATACCTCTCTCACAATTTTTTTTAATTACATTTTTTTTAAAAGTAACATTTTTTAATTACATGTCATCTAAATGTCCACATTACCTTTCATTTTTTTAATTTTTTTTAATTTTTTAAATAATACAAACCACCACATTTTTTTTAATCCTACACCTGTATTTCTTAATATTATTTACCTCACATTTACTTAATTTAAAACTAATTTAAAATTAATAAAGCTTTAATAAAAACCTAAAAATATAATATTGATAAAACTAATAAAGATTACATTAAGTAAACAGATAAAAGAAAAAAACCAAAACTAAAAAAAAAACATTAAAACTAAAAACAAATCCTTTATATTTCATAAGTTTGGCTCTTATTTTTTTTCAATATTGACCACTTCTCGCCTTTTACATGGTTGATCGGTTTAGTTATCCTGTCGAGATCCTGATATATTCATTCACTTTCATTCCACTCCTTTGTTTGTTAGACCTGCAGCTAAGTGGAAATATACAAAAATGCTAGCTTAAGATGATGTTGACCTCTTAAGCTAGTGGTACCAAGAGACAAAGTCTCTATGGTGGAGGCTATTATTTAAACCCTTTGAGATGGAGAAATGTGGTGGAATAATAAAAATTGTTATAAAAAAATGTTGCAGACGTCATTTGGTAATGGCATATAAAACCAGTTACATTGGGCTTTATCATTACCACCAACTAGTTTTAAAATTTTGGATTTGATGGTGCTTAACTAGCAAAGGTCATTTAACTTAATGGTACCAGATGTTTATCCTTACTCAAATGATGCAAATTCAAATCCTATATAATGAGTAGTTAACTTTGGTAGGTTTTAATGGTGTGTTTGCAGTTAGAAAAAATTGTGATTAACATAAATATTGATTACTTTTGGATGGGTCGACCAGTAGACAAGCCCAGTTCTAATTGGCCCACTCATGTACCATGGTTTGGAGTTTGGACCAAAGATTATTATTATTGCTACCGTTAGTACTACTGTTACCATACAATATAAAAAAAATACTGTTGAATACAAAATAAAACCAATTTTTTTAATGGTGATTTCAGATCATTAATGAAGATATTACATTATTTATTCGATCATCTTCACTTCCGGAGTGACACATGATATGTTATGATTACTTCGTTACTTGCTTCTTTTATGGCTTATCACGTGATATGTTATGATTATTTTTTTTAATTCTTTTAAATTCTTTTTAAAATGTTTCTTTGACTTTAGTTTTAGCTTCACATCGTTAACTTTTTTATGTTTATACAAATCTTATAAAACGTCATGAGTTATACAAAACGACCACGTTTCACAACATAAGCACCTTAATATTTAGTTATATACAAATTAATAGTCATTCAATATTAAATGTTAAGTTAGTAATAAAAAAGAACATAAAACTGATATTCTGACATAATTCTTTTTTTGTATTGCAACTTTAGTGATGTGTCATTGCGTCATGTATTTAAAACTTATTAAATTATTATTATAATTTAATAAAATTTGTACATTTTGTAATAAGGTACGTAGAAGAAATTCAATTCTTTACGAATCATTATGAAGGAATTGGAGACAGCGTGACACTTCCTTAAATGAAATCAGAAAACGAGTTTAATGAACATAACAATTCACTTCAACAGATTTTTTTTCTCTTTTATCCTTTTTCTTTTTAAGCCTGTCCTTTTCTTTTTTAATGTGAAATGAGTTTAATGAAATGAAATAAATTATTAATTTGTGATGTTTGGTAGATAGTAAAACAAAGGAATGATATACAACTGTCTACATTTTTCTTCGGAATGGTTATATCCATTTTATTTATTTTTTTTATTTTTTATATGTTTTATTTTGTATACTTTAATCTATTTGTATTTGTTCATTTTATTTTTAGTTTAATTTAATTTTAATTTATTTTATATTATATTATATTTTTATTTTCTAAAGTTTTTATTATTTTTTATTCTTAGTTTTTTTTATTCTTTTGAAGGAAAACCATATTGAATTAAAAATTTTCATTTCATTCCTTAAAAAGAATTAAACAAAAAAACAAAACAAATTGTTATAAATATATATTAACTCAAACATAATTAGTATTATTACTCCTTAATTATAATCATACTTATGGGTTTTATATGTGGTTCGATTTGATATGCTAAAAGCTTTTAGTGTAAATTTCAAATTATATTTGATGTCACATAGTGAGAAACAATCACCTATCTATAATAAGGTTTCACCACTTGAAGAGTTGAAGTTACCCCTCCTCTAAAAGCTCATTCTTAACTTTTCTCTCTCCATTGGGCCGCCTCATCAAGAAGAATACTATCAAATACTTCAAGGAGAGTGATACTTGGAAAAAAAAATTAAGTGAACTTAATCTATTGTTAAACCATTTAACATGTCTAATACATAATTTGAACGGTTAACCTTCGAGTTCTAGTTACACGCAAAGATATGTCCGTTTCTTGTCGAGTAAAGATAAAAATAATTTAATAAAAAAAAGTTTTCTCATTTCTCAAATATTATTTGAATTCTCCCTCATGGAGTGCTTATAAAGCATAATACATGTTAATGTCAAGTGTATAGAAATCCAAATTATGATCCTTATGATCCTTCTACTTAACTATAGAAAGACACCGAATAAAATTTTAAAACTTAAACTACATTCAAACGATAAATTTCGGCTTAAAGGTTCAGCCCAAATTAGCAAATCGCTTTTTGGGCTGAAGAAATAAACAAAAATGGGCCCAACCTAATACTTAGAACCAACATCAAATACATAGGGCTTCTTACGGCCCAAATAACATATTGTCTATCTACTTAGCTAATAGCTATGAACTTTTTTTTATTATTTATTTTTTATTTTTTTTTAATGATTGAGAACCGTTATCAGAAAACTCACAGAAGTTGATCAATAATCAATGAGATCGGGTAAATCGAAGCTTATGTTGACCCGGTGTACTTAGCTACAAATGTGTAACACATAATAGGACAATGTTTTATATCACAATTAAGTATCCATAATCATTTACAAAAGTCTACTTAAATCATGCTTAAGTTTGGATAATAAATCTCGAATACTAGTTGAACACTTTCTTTTTGTGTTTTTGCCCAAAAGGGGTATCCATAGTGTCACAAGCATCAACACCATGCCATACGTTTCTTGGGAGATATCGACGAAAATAGAAGTAATTTGAAGTGAGATGAGGGCCTTCAAATACTCGGATTTGTGCAAAACCAGGGCGCCAGTCGTCATCACCTGTTAACTTTAAGTATAGATAGCACACGGGTGATTGCACACACTTGCTTGTGTGTTCAAATTGGTCTATTGTGCAAGCCTCAAATGGTTTTATTGGCACATCACCAAGGACTTGTGGCTCTAATGGATCAAGCCTTTTCACATGCTTCGAGTTGAGGCGGTGCACCAAGATGTCGTTCGAGTTTGAGTCCCCGAACCTTATGCTTACATGGTTGGAAGTGTCTGCACCCTCTGTACAAGTCGTTTCTATTGTAATTGCATATGTGCAATTTCTCTGTAATTTGTTAGGAAAATTCATAAGGTTTACGGTTGAGAGTTTAAGATATTACTAATTCAGAAAACACGAAATAGATATATACCTTATTTTTTGGATGAAGAGGGAGAGTGACCCTTGATGCCAATGCCAAGTGTTGTGTAATCATAACATGAATGATAACAATCAATGACACAATGATCGGACCTCCGAGGTTGCACTTCATTTTGGTCTTTTAGGATATTTTTTTTCTTGATTTTAGAAGAAAAAATGAGATATAAATTTTAAAATATAAAGAAATATAAATGAGGATGCAAATATATAGAATGATGTGAAAGTAGTTCTTTTCATCACTCATTCCTTTCTTCAACAACACACATAACTTATATTCTTCAAACCTCCTCTTCGGTTACCTTTTTATAATTTAAACTTAGAAAATGATGTCCAAGGTAAAAAGAATTAAATGTTTATCACAATAACATGTCTAAAATTAAAATATAAGAGAATATGAATACAAATTATAAAATAAAAATATTCAGAATTTTAAATTAAGTCACCAACACATGTGAAGAAACTTATGACCATGGATTACTGATTGTCATAAAATATAAATCTGTGAAATTTCACCCGTTAGTGTTGGTATTGGAAAAAACATGCCCATGCGTCAAAACTAGCTAGATAATGATATGTAATTTTGCGAGTCTTCAATGAAGTAAAAAGTACTCTATAGATTGGATAGATTGGTGTAATTTTAATTTTCATATGTAATTCGTTTGTTTTTGCCCCTTTCGAGCGTCTTGCTTGGGTCGGGTTGCTCGATAACCACAGTTAAAAAAAAAGGTAGACGGGTCAACTTAAACTCTATAAAAAAGTACTTATTGTTATTTATATATGTCGGGTTTATTTTTATTCAATTCTTTGATAATTTTATTTATTTTCAATATATTTAACGAAATAAAATATAAAATATAATGTTAAACGAATATTAATTTCTTAAAACATCAAGGTTTATTTACTATTTTGCCCTTAATGATCTTTCTTTACATTAAGAGTAAAATAGTAAAAAAAAGCATTATTAATTATAATTAATTAATTCTTTTTGTTTATTTATAATGACTAGGTTTGTAACCCGTATGTCACAACAGAATGTATAAAAAAATATGAACAAATCAAACACATTATAAGGAGGTTGTGATGTCATCTTTTCATGTGTACATGTTTGGTAGAAGGTGCATGTGTGTATATTTATATATACATTTATAAAGTACGAAAGAAATCCTCACTCTAAATCTTCTAGCTAGTGAATGGGGTTAATGGATGTAATATAAAAGATATTGATCCGTATTAAGAATCATGCAATTTGTGTCCATGGAATTATTAGTTGTGGTTGTTGTAAGACTATCAATGTTTATGTAATTATGTTGCAGGTTGTAACAAAAAATGCAACAAAATACCATAACCCACATCATATAATCAAGACACCATAACAAACCATCCCAATAGACTCCAAACATATCAATATTAAACTATTAATCATTAAACATGTATTAAACACATTGAACAACCACAAAAGATTTTATACTTCAAATATATCATATATTAAACACATTAAACATATATTGTCGAAGAGGGATGCTAGATGATTAACAAGCTGGATACCGTCTTTTTTACTTAAATATGGGTGGTTATATTCGTTAACTTTATCTTTGTAACTATCTTATGTGTGTGAGACGTTTTCAAGACATATTTCATCGTTTCATATAAAACACTTTTACTCTAATTTATACAATTATTAGCCTATTGCCCTAATACAGTTTTTTGGTGTTCTTATTTTAGCCCAATTACTCATAGGCCTCCAAACAAATTATAATTTCAGGCCCATTTTAACATGTAATTAAAATATTATAAAAAATAATAATGAACATAGGAAAACACACATTCAAATAAACAACGTTTAACATGTAATTAAAATATTACAAGCCACCATACGGGATAAACAAAACGCAAAAACCTTTTTAACCAAGATGTGCAACCACCCAGTTTAGCATCTTTAATAAACCACCCAACCATAGAAACTTCATAACTCACACCCCTAAGTAAGAAAGTTCAAAAACATCCACAATCCACAACCAAGAACATTCAACATCTACATCTCCCCCTGCTCGATTAGCCTATGATCGAAAAAATCTGAGCCATTCGTTTACGATAATCTGATGGAGTTGTTTTCCTGTCCTCGTGCTTCTGGTTAACATCTTCATATGATGTCAACCGGTCCAAGAACATGCAAATCCAAACACCACAATCACTCAAACCCACCTGCTGAGGAACCTCCGCATCGATCCTTGAAAACTCATCAAATTCTTCGTTGTTGCGACGAGTTTGATAGAAATCAAAAAACCATAGCCAATGGCTAAAACGATACACTAAGGCGGCGTTTGGTTCACGAAATGTAATGTAATCGGAATTGTAAAGTTTTCTTTTTAAAGTTGTACTTAAGTTGGGTAAGGAAGAGGTTTGAAATACAATGAATTTCTTTAATCAATGGAATTTAGAAATCTTTCACTTTAACCAAGGAAAGTTACGTAACCTCAAATTCCATTGATTAAAGGAATTCATTGTATTCCAAACTTTTTCCTTACCCAACTTAAGCACAACTTTAAAAAAAAAACATTACAATTTCAATTACATTACATTACGTGAACCAAACGCCACCTAAGGTCTTGGTTTTTTCATCCTCCACACTGCAACTGTCAGGGTCCTTCAAACTGAAATTTGCGCTATAGAAAGTTAGTATTAAGGGTCCATTTATCCAACTTATAAAACTGATTTGTCAAAATACAATGATGACCTGTCATAAACCGTGTATGTCCAAGTTTTCAAGTCAAACGCCAGCAAATACCAGTGATGCATCTCGTTCACTGGGACGTAAACCTGCATTAACAAATACATAGTTCATAAATAATCCATAAAACTTTTGTTTAAATTACAATTAATTCCTCAAATTAACGTAGTTACCACAAACAATCCATAAAACTTTTGTTTAATAACTTCAATCGTATGATATAAATATTGCAGCTTCAAGTGTTTTTTCATTACTTGTAGAACCACTTATCTCCTGGGGAATCTAACATCAACAATAACTATTAAAAAAAAAAATATTTAAATTTAATATACATTCAACTCAAAATAAATACTAACCTTTTGCATAGATCTGGATGGTACTCCATCAACAACCTCAATCTTCATTGCCTGCACATCAAATATTTACTTTACATCAAATATATCTAAAGAGAAAAAATAACATTTTAATTATTTTTCGAGTAAAGAAATTATTACTTCTCCTCTGGTTTTGAATTATCATCTTCATTTGGATTTCTTTTTTCACCAAATTTCAGTTTCCTCCTCGAATGTTGGTCTGAGAACCTCAGGTAGTCTTTAAACGATAGTGACGGCAAATTTAGCCTGGCTGAGAACAAAAAACGGCTACTTTTGCCGTCTAGGATATTTTTTAAAATTAATATGTTAGGAGTCATGTGAGTTAAAAATGGGAATAACTTACTGTGTTTTGAAACAAATTAAACACCGGTAGAGAGGGTGTGTGTTAGGAGAGGGATGATAAACGTACATCTCATTGAGCGTAAATAAAAAATTAGGTGTGACGTGTAGATAGATGAAAAAGAGTGTAATCTTGTTGTAAATTTGAGGAGTAATTTTTTCTTTTAAAACAGCTATTCATAATTCATTAAAAAAGGCAAAGCCCATAGCAAGAAGCTAGAGGCCGCCAACAAAACGAAACATTACAAGTCAAATGAGATCCAGTTTTTCCAATCTATAGAATAAGACTTACAGCAAGAAATAAACCATAAAAAACTCCAATTTTTAATCTCGAACAATATTCTATTAATTGACGACGGCCTCTGACGAAAAATAGCATTGTTTCTCTCCATCCAAATGCACCATATACCCGTGAGGAAGATGGTGTTCAAGACTTGAGCGATTCGTTCCTCCCTTAGAGAGTCTTTGTGTAAATTTACCATGTCTTTAACTATGAACACGAAAAAGGGGGAGGGGGGGGGAGCTTGCACCATTGCCCAACCAAAGTCCACACCAAATTCGAGAAGCAACAACCTGTAATAATGTGCTCAACGGATTCATCCATTTCACCACAAAGACGACATAAAGAAGAAGTAATCGGAACATTCCGCCGAGCAAGAGTAAACTTTCTTTTTTTCTTTTTGGTCTTTGATGTTTACCCTTATCTCTTTTAGACTAAAATTTTAAAAAATCTGATTTTTTGGTGTCTCACGTTTTATTTTTGTATGAATTTTTATCCAAAATCTAAAATTCGTTTAAAAGAACAGTTAGTTAACCTCATCTGAGGGTATTTTAGTCGGATATAATCCGTTTAAAAATGACTAAAATACCGCTTACGGGATTAACTAATGGTTCTTTTAAACGGATTTTAATTTTTTTTATCAAAACTGATAGAAAAATAAAATGTAAGACACCAAAATCAGATTTTTAAAAACTTTAGAATTAAAACAAATAAAATGAACAAACTTGAAGGAAAAAAAAACGAAGTTTACTCAAATTTGAGAATGCTTTGAATCAAGACGTCCTTTCCAAAATCTATAGAACCAGAAGTGTAAAATCTCTATTAATACATATCCACATAACCCACATATCGTTTGGATATGATTTTACTCATTTTAACACCCTAAAATCCCTCATAACAAATCAAAATCGTTTGGATATGATTTTACTCATTTTAACATCCTAAAATCCCTCATAACAAATCAATTCTATCCATCCAAATCCCATTTCACCCTAAAAATCCGGTCTAACAATCACCCACCCTCCAACCACCATACTCCACCACCTTCTCCCTTAACACATCCATCAAAACCACCACTAGAATATTATGACCTCCTCCTCCTCCTCCACCCAACACCGCCCTCCGACCGCCATCACCGCCACCCTCCCTTTCCTCCTCTTCCCCTTCATCCTCCTCTACCTCATCTACTCCTCCAAACTCCTCATTTACCCTCCCCACGTCACCACCAAAACCACCTGCCAAGATCCAAATCTCACCGCCAACGACCACCCGAAAACCGGCTACGACACCGAGCTCAAACACATCGCGTTTTGCATCGCCGCATCTTCCAAGCTATGGGAATCAAGAAAAGAATACATCAAGCTGTGGTGGCGCCCCGGGGAGACCCGAGGCGCCATCTGGCTTGACAAACAAATCAAAATCAAGAAAAACGAAACCCTACCCCACATCCACATTTCACAAGACACATCAAGATTCCCTTACACGAACCGCCAAGGCCACCGGTCCGCGATCCGGATATCGCGCATAGTCTCCGAAGCGTTACGGCTCGGACTCGAAGATGTCCGGTGGTTCGTCATGGGAGACGACGACACGGTTTTCGTAGTCGAAAACGTCGTTAGGGTTTTGAACAAATACAACCACGATCAGTTTTACTACGTCGGAAGCTCGTCGGAGAGCCATTATCAAAACATATTCTTCTCGTACTCGATGGCGTACGGGGGAGGCGGGTTCGCGATTAGCTACCCGTTGGTTAAAGAGCTTTCGGAGATGCAAGATCGGTGTATCAAAAGATACCCCGGTTTATACGGAAGTGATGACCGCATGCAAGCATGCATGGCGGAACTTAACGTCCCATTAACCAAAGAATTAGGGTTTCATCAAAACGACGTTTACGGTAACCTTCTCGGCCTGCTCTCGGCCCACCCGGTAACGCCTTTAGTCTCGCTCCACCATTTCGACGTGATCGACCCGATATTCCCGGGGAAGAAACGGGTCGAGTCGGTGAAACATTTGCTCGAATCGACGAAATACGATTCGGGGAGTTTGATTCAGCAGTCGATTTGCTACGATGTGGGGCGGGAGTGGACGGTTTTGGTGTCGTGGGGGTTTGCGGTTCAGATTGTGAGGGGGATATTGTCGCCGAGAGAGGTTGAGATGCCGAGCCGGACGTTTGTGAATTGGTATAAGGTGGTGGATTTTACGGCTTATGCGTTTAATACCCGACCCGTTACGACACACCCGTGTCAGAAACCGTTTGTGTTTTATGTGAATTCGACGAGGTACGATGAAGTGAGGAGGGAGATTATTGGGATTTATAGTGTTCATAGGGAACGGCATCCGAGTTGCCGGTGGAGGGCGGAATCGCCGGAGAAGATTCATACGGTTGTTGTTTTGAAGCAGGAGGATCCGGATCGTTGGCTACGGGTATATATGTTCTTGTTTTTGAAAAGTCACGAAAATGCCGGCAAATATTATTTGCCACGTGTCTCGAAAGAGCCACTAATAAGCAGCCACGTATGCGAGCAGCGGTAACGACACGTGTTAATTTCCTAATTAATGAATATTCTTAAGGGTTCACACATCACTCAATCAGATCCTATCACGTGCCTCATAAGGCAAAGTTTGCCGTTTTCCGCTGGCTAACTTTACTTTCTCGAACACGTGGCACGATATGATTGGGGTGATGTGTGGGCTTTAGGAATATTCACACGTGGAAGGCAAACTTTGCTGGTGGTGTTTAAGTGGCGTGTCGTGATTGACCCAACCTAATCAATGGCTATGATAAGAAGGCGAAATATTGATGGTCATTTTCTTAAAAATTATAGTCTAACAAGGTTAAATCGGTGATTTTCCCATAATTTTAATTAACTAAACTAGACAATTTTATGATGATATGAAATTAATGATAAGAGTTTGTCTCATGTATACCTTTGAGCATATGTTTTTTTAACTTGTTTCTTTGCATGATTAAAGCAAGGAGCATAACTACCCAAATAATTAGCTATTGGACCTGTTTCTTTTTTCTTATTTGCATTTTCAACAGAAAATATAACTCGAATCTACTCATTATAATAAAGAAAAAATGTTAAATTTGTTATTATACGTTTAGTAAATGGTTTAATATTTATATATTTATGTTTTTCAGGCACCAAGAAAGGATTGTTGTAGAGTTTTGTCATCTAAAAAGGAAGGAATCATGTACTTGTGGGTTGGTCATTGTGGAGAAAATGAGGTTATTGAGGTGTAGATTATCATTATAGTTCATTGTTTTCTTCACCCCTATCATGTATTTGGATGACAAGAATCATAAGAAGATCACACAACAGTAGTCAACATGTTTTCAAGATTCTGTGTATATACACATCAACAATACTATGAAACCAGTCACATGATCAACAAACTTTATCCATTTTAGTTCCTAGTTTTATGTTTATATGAGTATCATTTTTTTGTAAATTTTGAGCAGACATACTAAACAGAAGATTGTATGAGTATATGTACCTATGATTACAGATATTATGTACCAGTAGCAAACATTTGACAGATATTATATGCGATTTGGTGGAAATAACAGATTAATGTATTAACTTTTTCTAGTAACAACATTGAGGCTTGTGGTTTCCGAGTTGTCACCTTACCGGGTACTAAGTGTCATGACCAAATCAAAATTCTGCCGAGAATATGGGTCAAAAATCTTCGTTTCCGGAAGGTTCCAAGGTTGCTATAAAAGGAATGTTCTAGGTTACCCTAGACAAGCCCAAAACCATGCTAAGCGGCTAGAAATATTATATCAATTACTCACACCCTAAATATATGATAATACTCACTAAATAGGGTATGCATACAAACTTACAAAAAACTAAACATAAAAACATATAAAGAAAGATCCGTATGAAAACATAAAAACCACATTTATATAGTTTAGTTTATTGAATACTTTCAGGATTAAATTTCAAAGATTCTTTCCAAATCAGGTGTTTCACATCGTCTTCACTTAAAGAAGCTTGCTCAAAGTCAAAGATAAAAGGAGATGGGCACGTGGGCTCCTCGTTGATCTCATGGAGGTTTCTCACCATCGGGTGGTTTAATGCTTCCTCCACTATTAATTAACAAAATGTTCATTATAAATAATAATCATTAAATTCCATTTTATTTTAATTTTATTAATAAATAAATAAATAAATAAAAATGCTTATTAAAATAAGAGTAAATTACTGATTTCGTTCTTTATAAATATGTGAAATTACTAGTCTCGTTCTTTGAATTCAATAATTACTGATTTTGTCATTTAATTTAAAAATTTTATAGCCATTTCCATTAACCCCCGTTAAATAGTCTGGTCAACTCCCCTCACGTGTGACGTGCCCCTCACATGAGGGGAATTTTCATCATCTTTTAGTCACGTTATTTCATTTAGTGTGGTAAAAAGACAAAAATGCCCCTCACGTAAGAGGAATTTTCGTCATCTTTTAGTCACGTTATTTCATTTAGTGTGGTAAAAAGACAAAAATGCCGCTCACGTAAGAGGAATTTTCGTCATCTTTTAGTCACGTTATTTCATTTAGTGTGGTAAAAAGACAAAAATGCCCCTCACGTAAGGGGCACGTGAGGGGAGTTAACATGATTATTTAACGTGAGTTAGTGGAAAGAACTGCGAGCGAGTAACGAAATCAGTAATTATTGAATTTAAAGAACAAAACGACTAATTTTACATATTTATAAACAACAAAATCAGTAATTTACTCTTTATAATAATCTAGGAAGGCTACTTACCAGTTATGCGTTTTGCTGGATCAAAAACTAGCATTTTCTGTGCAAGATCCATCGCCACTGGTGACACGTGGGGGAATTTTTCCTGGAAAGTCTTCTTTGGGACACGTGGCAGCTGTTTAACATACCTTCGAGCAGTATCACTTCGGAGAAATCCTAGGTCCGAGTCATCTGGAGAACCTAGAAGCTGCATGATTAACCAACTTTCAGGTAAATTTTGAACAATAAATACTTGTAGCAAGAAGTTGAATAGTGTTCATATTTATTAATCAGTTTAAGGGTTCAAGTTTCGTTATAAAAAAATAAAAAAATGTAGATTTAGAAGTATGTTCAGAAGTTCCATGTTACCGTTCTAAGAAAAAGTAAACATCTCAAAATTTAATTAATTTATGACATTTTTAATAATTTTCATAAACCGTTGAAACCATCAAACTAACACAAGTTTCACTAGTTTTAAACCGTCAAATCAACTAAAACTTGTGGTAGTTTGATGGTTTCGACGGTTCAAGCCGACGGTTTAAAACTCACATCCGGCTGTAAAATAACCACCTTTCAACCTATTATAATTATTTACATCTTTGTTTTAGAAAATATGCAATTATCTATATTATTATAGTTAAAATTTAAAAATCTTGATATAAACCAACAATTTTGAGGGAAAATTTTAAAATTTTGGTTAAAACCACCAAACAGCCAAAACCAAAACATCAAAAACGGTTAGAACAGGCCGGTCTAGCCAACCCATCCAACTAGGCCAGTCTGGTTTGTCGCTTTCCAGAATCACTAAAAACGGTTTGACCTGGAAATTTTGGTCAAACTGGTCGAACCAAATGGTTAGCGTCAGGGCAGATGGGTACCTGAGTTATAAGGGACAACTGCTGAACATAATCTTTTCCAGGAAAGAGTGGCTCCCTCAACATAATTTCCATTAAGATGCATCCAACTGACCAGATATCAATGGCTGCAGTATACTCTGAACAGTTAAGTAGCAATTCCGGGGCTCGATACCACCTGGTTACAACATATTCAGTCATGAAATCGGTTTCAGATGTGGTTCTCGCAAGCCCAAAGTCACAGATCTTTAGGTCACAGTTTGCATCAAGGAGCAAGTTGCTTGGTTTTAGATCACGGTGTAAAACGTTTGCTGAGTGTATGTATTTCAGTCCGCGTAATAATTGGTACAGAAAATACTGCAATAAAAACAGATTATATATTTGGATTATTTGAAGAAAAAGATTATAGGCATGTTGGAAATTTAGAATCTTTGTTGTGTTTTAAAATTAAAACGCACCTGGCAATGGTCGTTTGTCAAAGCCTGTGATGAACGAATGATTTGATGCAAATCTGTATCCATCAACTCATATACGAGGTACACATCATTGAAGTTATCTTTATCTGGTGGCCGGATGATGTCTTTGATTTTAATAATCTGTAAATCAACAAGAAATTAGACATTTTGATTTTTGACCCAAGTATAATATTACACATTTAAATTTTGACCTTGACATGAAAATCATCGATAAAGCATAAGTTTTGACCTCAGTATGCAAATCATCAAGAAATTAGACATGTTGATTTGAGTATGAAAATCATCAAGAAATTCAACATTTTGAGTTCAGTATGCAAGTCATCATGAAATTAGACATTTCGACTTTAATATGCAAATTGTAAAGACATTACATTTTGACTACAATATGCAAATCGTCAAGACGTATTGTCATTTTGATTCAAGTATCCAAATCATTAAAGAAATTAGACATTTTGACTTCAGTATGCAAGTCATCATGAAACTAGACATTTTGACTTCAGTAGTAAATGATAAAGAAATTAGACATTTTGATTTCGGTATCCAAATCAACAAGAAATTAGCCATTTTGATTTCGGTATCCAAATCATCAAGAAATTAGACATTTTGACTTCAGTATGCAAGTCATAATGAAACTAGACATTTTGACTTGAGTATGTAAAACATCAAGAAATTATACACTTTGATTTCGGTATCCAAATCTACAAGAAATTAGACATTTTGATTTCAGTATCCAAATCATCAAGAAATTAAGACATTTTGACTTCAGTATGCAAGTAATCATGAAACTAGACATTTTGACTTCAGTATATAAATCATCAAGAAATTAGACATGTGGCCTTCAGTATGCAAATCATTAAGAAATTAGAAAAGAACTGCTAGGCTGCTAGACCAGTTGATTCAGTTATTTGGTAGGTAGAGATTGAGTTTGACTTGTTCATTTAACCAGTTGATTTAGTTTCCTTATTTAAAGATTAAAAAGTGTTAGGTGATTAAGTTATGTGTTTACTTTACATTCATAACATCTAAAAATGTTTCATTTATCTAAAAAAAGATCATAATCCATGAAAAAAATGTACATACGTTCTCATGATCCATATGGCAGAGGAGTTTGATTTCGCGTAAAGTCCTCTTCGCATCAATCCTGTTATCAAACGCACTCCCGATTTTCTTAATCGCAACATCTTCTTTTGTTTCAGAATTCTTAGCACAGCTGCAATTAAGCACCATAATTTTACATACTAGGATCAATAATTGATAATTTAGAAAAATTAACCTAAATTCTACTTTCAATTAGAGGTGTGCCGAAATAACCAAAATCCGAACAAACCGAAAAATTGAACCTAATTCCTATCCGAATAAACTAATCGTATTGAAAATTCAGATTACGGCTTGGTTTCAAACCGTATCCGAATTGTAAATACGGTTTACGGTTCGGTTTTGTGTTTTTTTATTCGGTTGTCTGTTTAAACTGAATATAATATTTTTATTTTTATTTTTATTTTTATTTTTTTAAGTAAATTAGAATTAAGTTAGCCCATGACCCATTCACATTACCTTAAACAGGTGTGTTTTGAAGTTTTTTTGTTAAGGCTATCGGTATTCAGTTGTATGTCGTATTTTGGTTCTAAACTATTCCATTCACGGTAATTGATAATTTAAAATGCTTGTTATTCGTTTATTTTTACTGTTAGCACGAAAAATAGACAAAATATGTTATTCAGTTCAATACAGTTTATACAGTTAAATACGGTTTATTCGGTTCAGAACCGCAGTTAGACACCCCTGCTTTCAATTTACCTCAGAAATTTTGGATCAAATGTCTCCAATAAACAAATTCCAATCAAAAACCCTACAAATCTAAACAATTTCATGACCTAACTACATAATTGGGGGAAATCGATTACCAAACGAGTCCATAAGCACCGCGTCCAACGGGTTGAATCGGAGGAACGTATTTTGAAGAAACCTCGAACAAGTTCCCAAGCACACTGTACTGCACGTACTTCCCGCCGTACGCCGGAGCTCCTTTCAGCACCACGCCGGCGCCTCTTCCTTTCGATTCCATGAAAAAATTCAGATATGAAACCAAAACAGATTGCTTTAATTCGAATTCGTGGGGTGGTTATGATTATCAATCCCATGAATTGAATTTATAATGAAAAGGGGGCCCCTTTTCCCCCACCGATTTGACATCGGATTGGGGATTTTGAAATGTCAAATTTTCTTGGTCGTCGGTTCGACCGGTGGGAAAGCAAAACTCCATTAGTGTGTAGTCAACTTCAAACAACTTGTTTGAAGGATGCATTGACGAAAGAGAAAGGAAAAACCCTAGAATTGGAATGAAATGGTTGACTTACACATGACTCCTTGCTTTGATTTGGACAGTTAAAGACTTTTTTCCAATGTTTTAAAACCCGGGTCGAACCGGCCGGTTCAACCGGTTCGACCGGGGACCGGCCACTTTTCCGGTTCTTTAATGCCCGGTTTTTTGGGTTGAACCGACCCGCTTCGAACCGGCCGGTTCAACCGGTTTTTTCAGGTTCAACCGGTTTTTTCCGGTTCAACCGGTCCGGTTCAACCGGTTTTTTCCGGTTCAACCGGTTTTCTGATTTTTTTATTTTATTTTTTTTAAATTTATTTTTTATTTTTTATTTTTTTTTAAGTTTAAAACTTATATTTTCTTATGAAATACATATTTGATATTATTTTTGAGTGGATTATAATTGTATTTTAACTACTTTTGTTGGGGTGTACAAGTTTATTAGCATTTTTATAAAAAAAATATATATAAATCCCCTAACCGGTTCAACCAGCCGGTCTAACCGGTCCGACCGGTCGAACCAGTTCCGGAAGGTTTTCCGGTTCAACTAAAAAACCGGTTTTTAAAACATTGCTTTTTTCAGTCGTTTGATTTTGATATGTAGTTTTTATGGTTAGGTAGGTATTTTTCTTTCTTTTCTTTTTTTGTCTTTTTTTTTCTTTTTTTTTTCTTTTTATTAACGCGAATTGATCGGGGGTCACGTACGGTTTTATCACCCATTGATTGTCCAAATCAGAAGGAAACCCATATCATTATGATAAAACCTCTGGAGTTAAGATTCAAACTCAAGACCTCAAAGAGGTTTGAACTCTATCTCTCATATCTCATGTTAGTCAGTCAGTGCACCGGAAGTCCAGAAGGTCACAGGCTCCGACCTTGTTAGTTAGGTTTAAGATTTAAATGTTAGTACGAAGAGTATGATTGTCATATTTGGAGTAGATTAGAAGTAGTCAGTGGCGGATCCGAAAAAAAATTTAAGGATTGGAAATTTTTTAAGGTTGGTTATGTATTAATAAGTATTAATTTTTTCCGGGCCAATTCGGGTCGGATCGAGTCATGTTAACAAATTCAAACCCAAATCAAGTTAGGTTTAAGATTTAAATGTTAGTACGAAGAGTATGATTGTCATATTTGGAGTAGATTAGAAGTAGTCAGTGGCGGATCCGAAAAAAAATTTAAGGATTGGAAATTTTTTAAGGTTGGTTATGTATTAATAAGTATTAATTTTTTCCGGGCCAATTCGGGTCGGATCGAGTCATGTTAACAAATTCAAACCCAAATCAAGTAATTAACTGACAAGCTAATATAAAATTTATAAAATATTCAACCAACAAGCTAGTAATTTGGCAAATAACCAACGATCTAACATTCAAAAATATTAGCCGTCGTCAAATAATTTAAAAAGAAATACATCAACAAAATACGTGGGGCTCTTTATAATCTAAATTTAGAGAGAAGCGACACCGATAGCAACAAGGATTTGGATTTTGGTTAGTGGTCTGTTAAATTTATTTTGGCGGCAATGATGATTTTGATGGTGAAGAGCCGGATGGGATAAAAGGGATGAGCAAATGTTTGATTTTTGTTAAAATTAAAGGGTAATTCAAACTTCAAATGTGTTCACTTCACATGTGTTCAATATTTTTTTTACGACCAACTAACAAACGTCCTGACTACCCAAAGAACCCAATGGTAAAAGACTCTCCCACCCACGAACTAGTTAAGGCATGCGTCCTGACGCATATAGTGTTAGAGTAGCCCGATCCTAACAGTTGAACCTATTCCAGAGAAAATTCACATCCACGAACGACTAGATGGTTAAACCTAAAGGCTCAGGGATCAACCTCATGACCTTAAGATCCTGAGTCTCCCCAATAACCACTAGGACGAGTCCTAATAGTTGACATCAATATATATTATGATGCCCCTGTAATCCTGTATGTATATGTTTGGGCCTCTGGACATTTGGATGTACTATACGCAAATTGGGCTGGAAATATGAGAATGGGCTGAAGGCTGCAAGTACTGTTGGACTGAAGATAGGCTGCATAGCTTGGGCACATGATGGGTTCATCAGATAAAATATCTTGAGTGCTTGAGAGAAGAAAAACACCCTCATCTATTTTGTGTTTGTAATAATCTCAGTTTATATTGTTTGTGTTTGATTTATCACATTTGCCTAAGTTGTTCATAGTTATTTGAGCGTTTTTGAGACCGTTTTGGGTTTGTGTCATAAATCGTTTTTCATACTGTAAATTTGACAATTTTAAAGAGAAGATAAAACATGAACGCTAAAAATTGGGAAAAAATTAATTTGTGCATTTTTTTTTTTTGAATTGTCGCTAATATAATCGTATGAAACTAGATTTTACTGTCCCTACGTTGGCACGGGGATTTCGCAGGTACATAAAACGGTTGCATTGCTATAAAGCAACGTAAAGAAAGAGGAAATACAGTGACATGTTGTCGAACAAAACTCGTCTCCTCAACTCCAATGTACGCTATTGGCATGTTTTCAAACAAAACTCTATCCTCTACTCCATCGTGTATAACGGTAGTCTTGATTTCTTCTTAATATAATTATTTTCTGACTTATATTTGTACTTATATTTGTACCTCAGGTATGGAAACATGTTGAAAGAATGTTTAGAGTAAATTTGTTGAAAAGTGTTATAAGTAAATCAAGGCTCAACTCTTTCAACTCAATTTTTGTCTTTAATATTTCATATAATGAATGTTAGTTTAATTCTTTGCATTAGTGGATTACTGGATGTATACACCAACTCTTGTTACATTTGATGAAAATATGTAGAGAGAGTATGCCACTTTCAACCCTTAATATACAATAGAAGTTCATGAATCTCGTATTTGAACGGTTAAGGTTTCCCTTAGGGCTCCGTTTCCTTATAAGCATGTATACTTTAACTTTTCAGAGCCAATTTTTAGACTTCAAATTTGAGATTCTATGACCTTTGGGTTATGTGAGCATGCAATTTGATCAAGAACATGACTATAATTTATATAATTAATAAAAGTGAAAGTTGTGTCATCTCTTATATAAAACTATTCATCACACTCCTCGGCTATGTACTTGACACCTATCTTATAAACTGACATATTCTTTGTATGTCAAGTTTAAATTGTTAAGTTTTTATTTGTCATAATAGTCTTGTCTTTCTGGCCCTAATAAATTTTAAAGGGATTTATAAAAGTTTAAAAGATGGTATTGTCAACTCCATTATGTTTAATACTAATTATTTTTGTGTTTGGTTATTTATTTTCAAATGACTATGTTTATTACCAGTTACCTACTCTTTTTTTTGTGTCCGTTGTTATTAATTTAATTAATATCTGCAAAATATAACAATTAATTTGTTTTGTAGGGGTAAAATATAATATAACAAAGTATTAATTTTGTTTTTAAGGATGAGATGTGAGAAGTAATAAAGGTAGGTTGGTTTTGCCTACTCCAATATTAAAAAACTTAATTATTTTTAAGATAAGTGATGGAAACTGCAATACCTTTCTACCAATTAAAAGGAAGGCAAAGTGCTTTTTTGGACGGCTAGAACAGGGTGTATGGAAAGGTCGGCTTCCAAAGTGATAAATTTCACATTTATAAATCAAACTTAAGGCTATCCGTAGTGGATGGAGCCCCTTATGGGCGTTATGCGTCATGTGGCGTCCACGTCATCAAGAGGGCAGTGGCGGATCTAGGAAATAATATCAGGGGTAGCGGGGACTAACGGGGGTTCGGGGGCAGCGCCCCCGGAAAAAAATTTTAGGTAGTTAACGGGCTTTTAATCATATTTTTAAGGGGCTTTTGATCATATTTTTAAGTAAAAGCCATAAAATTTCTTTCAGGGGTCGCAAAAAACGGAAAACCTATAAAAAAAAAAATTTGCACGTCGGGGTAAAAGTTCAGGGGTAGCGGGCGCTACCCCTGGGACCTTAGTAGGTCCGCCACTGCAAGAGGGGCTCCATGACTAAAGTGGTGTAGTGGTAACCAATTTATAACGCCCCTCTAATTATTACCCAATTATTATTTAAAAAACCATTCAATTAAATCTGTCCAATAAAAAAAAAATTAAAAAAAAATCAGCCAATCAAGAAGGAGGGGGGAGGCGTTATTAACATGGCGCCGGTGATCCCATCTCCTAAGATGGCGCCCAGGGGGGGTGGGAAGGGGCTCCATGAGGGGCGTTATATTTAACATGGAGCCCCCATGGAGCCCCACTACGGATGGCCTTAACTCGAAAGGTAAGGACTTATATATCATAGAATGATTGTTAAACTATTTTACTTTAATAAAAGTTTAAAAACTTATATGGCATAGAATGCAACTCAAATACAAAATACATTTAAAGTAAAAGTATTCCACTTATAATTAAGATCAAAATCTATCATCTATTATAATAAACGAAAAGTTTCTCAGATGATGTGGCATCACCACAGCCCTCCGTGAAGTAACCACAATGCTTAAAATTTCACCAATTAAGGGCAAAACTTTTTGTAGAGCCTCGATTCCTTTCATACGCACGCGGATCTTTGGGTCCGAACTCTAAAACCTGTATACCCATCTTCCTTTCATACGCACGCGAACATATATATCCCCTCCTATCCTCACACTCAAACCTAATTTCCTCACAGTACATCGCCACTCCCTGTCCTCCCTCTCTTCTCATCTCAGGCAAGCAGTTATGGGTCCCAAAGTTCGTCTTCACAGGTATTAGATCCATCATCTCTATTTTTCTTCAATCAAACACCGATCCTTCACTCGATTATGTTTTCCATCTATTGAATTCACAAACAATCTCGATGTTAACTGTTTTTTTTTCTCGAATTGATTTGTTTGGATTCGACACATCAACGAGAATATATGATTCGGATTAACATCCGATTAGGTATTGCGCACTATGTTTTAGGGGACTCACGATTACCGAAAAGTTCTTAGTGTCACTATGTGTTTTGTGATTCGGATTAACGAATATATGATTCGGATTAACTTCCAATGTTCTTAGGGTCACAGCAGTAAAAGTTTTAGGTTTTTAATTGTTGGTATCACTATGTTTTAGGGCTTTTCTTTTCATATCAAGAGATAAGCATATTATTACTGTTGATAATCGATCAGTGATTAGTGGTCTCTTATTGTGGGTTACAAATATATTTTTAAGAATACTTGATTAGCAAATTCGTCTGGTGATTTTTTTGTCAGGGTTAAATACCTCACCTCAGTGATTCAAGGTATGTTTTCGCTTCTTTCATACTCTCGAGGAAATTCCATCTCAATCGAAGAAATCAGGTACGCAATCATAGATTGAAGGTATGTTTTGGATTCCTTCTTACTTAACTAATTTTGATATTTCAAATTTGTTAATTCCAATTCGTCATTGAACCTATGTAGGGTTAATACAACTCTGTTCGTCGAATTATGATGAAAATAAAGGACTTTCGTTAATGGTTTGCCTACATTTTCATGTCTGTTCCTTTTATCTCCTTCTCCTCTCTACGTTTGCCTACATTTTCAGCACTTTCGTTAATGGTTTAGGCCATACAAGCACTTTTAACGTTAAGTTTTCAAAAAGGTTAATCATTCTTTCAATATTTGTGGTTGAATTGAATTTAATTCCTCTATTAGGAGTTTATGTTGCAAGTTCATGTTAATTTGTCAAGGGTTTAAACATAAGCTCTTTTTGGCCTATGTGCTTAGTAGGAATCATTTATGTTGCTGTTAGTTACATCATGAATTATTTGTTAAAAATTTTGTTGTATTACGATACTTATGTTTTCTACCATTGGATTTGAATACAAAAGTTACTGTTTAGTAGGCTTTTAATTTATCGTTTTTCTTGAAAAATTTTATACTAAAAGTACCTATTTGCATGTTATCATGACTACAGGAACTTAAGTAAATATTTATGAGGTTTGAGGAGATGATTTATGTTGATAAATGATGTTTGCTGCCACAAGCCAGGTATTTTTTTTGTTCTATGTATTATACTATTAGTTTTGTAATCTATTAATCAAATGTGGGATGTGTGAATTGTATGCATTATTTTTCTTATTGCTGATTTGAAATTTAACAATCACTACATGCCTACATGATTTGCTGTTGTAATATCAAAGTATCAAACCATCTGCTGTCTTTTGATACACTTGACATGCTTTTCTATTTATCTATATTCTTTATTTGACCCATTAGGGATGAAATTTGGTGCATAACATGGGCCGGTTGTTCAATGTAAATGGGTTCAATATCATTTGACCCATTAGGGATGAAATTTATCTATATTCTTTATTTGACCCATTAGAGATATGTAATGATATTTTATTCAAATTTTGATTAAGAAGCCTTCCCCTTTTAAATTGTTGTTCTAATTATCTTTTCTTAAAGGCCTAAATATATCAGGGCCAACCTACATTTTGACTTTGATTAAAGTCCAGTTTAATCCCAAAAGACAAGACTAAGTTTGAGCCAAATACAAAAGGTGATGAAATTGTTCATTGTTCATAACTAGATCGTTGATTTCAGTATCATATAATACGCTTACTCAAGTTTGACTGTTATGAACTTAAGTTGTTTTTTTATTCTTTGTTTCTACAGTTTTCAGGTGCTCCTAAATCTTCTGATCTGTTATGGATTATTTTAACGATTTTCAAGTTATAAATCAAATCTAATTGCAGGATTTCCATTGGTATATAATCTTAAACCAAAATGATTGATTTCTACCATATCAAAAGGTCAAGTGAAAAGGTTCGCTAAGGTATGAAAACAATATTTATGCCAGCCTAGATCTCATTTTAGGAATAGTAGTGCTCAGAGTTTTTTTTTATTGATCTGCAGTAGATATTCATAAGAAAAGATGACGGACAAGAAGTTTAGCCACATCAAAGAAGAATAGGAGGCTTTTTCTTTTCAGTCCAAGTGAGGATTCTGCAAGAAGATTATAACATATGGCATCACTAGCCATCATTGACAGCGACAGGAGCTGAGTTCAGTAATGAGCTTACATATATTCATGACATGGCTCTCAAGTCAGCAAATTGCTCCGCTTATGAGAAGAAGGAATGCAGGTAACCCTCCACTTCTTATAATTATTACTTATAAAACAATACATATGAAGTTTTTCTTACTAAACTGGATACTAAAGAAAAATTCATGGATCAAGTTAACACGTCATTCAATTATGATGATAAATAACAAAAAATCTTACTACAATATGTTTGTTGTATATTGTGGTATGGAAAAGAATGTCATATATAATAGATGAGATATAATCAGCCTGCAAGTTGGATAATGGGTCAAGATAAGATGGGTTGAGATGAGACCTTTGACTTAGTTGACATGTTTAATCTGGTAGAAAAGTTACCAGATTATCAAGGTCACTTCCCAAACTTCTGAGCGGACACATACATGTTCAAACTGAAAATACATATACACATCATGTAAAAAACCTTGACAACATGAGGTGAGGGTTGGTATTATTTTGAACGAATGATCATTATGAATCTCAAGGTACTAAGTGAAAAACAAATTATTAATTCCATTAATCATATATGGTTAAATACAGGGAGTGGTTGAATACTAAGAACATAAGACCCAGAAATACAGGGAGTGCTTAATAACTTGAATTTGGTATGGAATTGGAATATCTCCCATTCAATTTTCTATTAATTCCCGTTTGCAGCCTGAAGTCTCCATCATATTCCAGAGCATATATCGACTTTAAGCGGCCATACAATGTCATTGAGTTTGCTGCGTTCTTTAAGGGGCATGTTTTCAATAATGAGAAGGGTAATGAAAATCACTGGGATGTCATAAGCATCCTGCAAGTCTTCAAACAAATTATGTTGTTACAAGTAATGATGCTGAAAACATGTTAAATGGAAATGCTACTATGCTGAGTCTTTCACGTTTTGGAGTTTAACATGTTTTTTTATAATCAACATTTTAATATTTATATTTTTCTTTAGTTTGTAATGAATGGATATGTATATGATAAGTTGGAGTTTAAATCTGAGCGGTTAGAATTTACATATTTTTCTTTTTTCATGACATTAAGACCCTTATTATAGATAGATATAAACTATTTTGAGATATAATGTGGTATATAAATCATTAATTCTAATTTGTAATTTATGTATATATATTTTTCTTTTAAACATGTATTTGTGTACTTCAAAATTTATTTTTTTGTTTTCAATAATTGAATAACTGAATGAAATTTACCATTGTCGAAAATTATTGATTTTATATTTATAATTTCTTAAACCCAGTCGTGCAATGCACGGGTATTAAAGACTAGTATATATATAATAAAAGAAAAGTTTTTGGCATCACAATTTGCCATGTGGCACCACCATATTAATCCTTAACAATTTTTCCCGCCAATAAACATTCACACTCCTAATTATGGAAGTGATTCGTATTTCTATTAAAAAAATTATGGATATATATATCCAACTTTTTATTTATTGCCTTCTAAATTATTTAATAACCAAATATTTAATTACTAAAGATATAAAAATACATAATTGTCGTAGATTATGGTTGTATTTGTAGTTTTTTTTAGAAAAATCACCCGTGTAACACACGGGGATAAAAAACTAGTATCAAATATATATAATTATTCTCTAGTAACACATAAAACTCAATCACCCATCAAGTGCTAATAGGTTTGATATCAGTTTAGTTTAATAGTTTTCTCTTAACTATGGTTTAATAAAATATTATTTCAAAAGCCCAACACGTTACCCAAACTAATATAAAATAGCTTAGTTTGACACTTTGACATATATACGATTGTGGGCAGAATATAATATATTTCATTTTAATAAAAAATAAACATCAGTTTACTTATTATTTATATCGGTCTATTTATATTCTTATTAAATTATGATTCTTTAGTAGCTTTATTTAGTTACTTTATCAAAAAGTGGAATACCTTTTAGATAGATTTTTGTGATCTGTACCAACCAGTAGTAAAAAAAAAGAAGTTTATTTGTACACTCGAATATTCATGCATACAACTATACAAGAGCTTTATGTGTAATATATTATGTTATACTAATTTTTATATGCTATTTATTATTCTGAAATTCAAACAATCAAGTTATACTCATTCATCAAATATTTTTAAGGAGTTGGGATGAGTAAACTACAATTGATTGCAATTATACTACTTGTTTGAAGTTTTTTTTCTTAAAAACAAACATAGCCGATAAAATCTTATGTAAAATGGTAAAAGTATTCATAGTAACTTCATATCTTTAAATTTAATAAAAATTATAAGGAAATGTCTATTTTATTTTCCATGTTAGCATCTTTATTTTTTTTTAAATTATCTTTAAAGTTTAAGGGGTAAAGAAAATTGTTTACTAAATATACACCAATTCATTTGTTTTTAAAGATAGAAAGTAAGACGTGAAATGATTTTTACAAATCTTTAAACTTCATAAATAAACTTTTTTTATAAATTATAAAAATAAAATTAAAACTAAAAATAAAAAAGTTGTTGTAAATGTTCTAAATTCTGAACACATATTTCTTCATATATAAGTCCTTAAACTTTTAATTGAAATACATCATTTTATCATCAACCAACACACTTGTGTGAAGTAACCTACTCAATTTCCCAAAGATTATAGCAAAAAAACCAAAACAAAATAATCAAAATGGCAAGAATCACCTTCAAACAAACATCAACTTTATTACCACTTCTTTATTTTTACAAACAAACATGCAAAGTAAAACATCATACCACACTAACAACAATCAACCACAAATCACATCCAATCTCTTCTCCAAAATTTGAAGAGACAAAACATTTCACACAAATATTACATAACACACATACATAATTTCATAAATACACACACTCATTAGATCATGAGATAATGAGATATTGAGATCACCCCCTTGTAAAAAACTAAGGATTTTTCTCAACAACTATGAAATCAACAACTCCCTTTCCATCTTTACCACCACCACCCGCCATAAATCGCGGTGATGGCGGCGGAGTCGCAGGGGCAGAATCGTCATTTATCGTAACGAAACGGACGAAATCGCGAGCTCTCGAGGCTGCAGAAGCTACAGCTTCTGCAATCCCTCCAAAAATCTGAGCTTTGATCTTCCCCCTTCTTCTTGGTTGAAACCCGGTAGTGGGTTTCTTCACTGGCGGCGTTTGAAAAGTTGCCGCCATCGATTGAGTAGAACAGAGCTTGAAACCAGAAGGTTTTAATTGATGAATTTTACGGAATTTTATGGAATTTAACGGAATTTCAAGAAATTGAAGATGAAAATAGGAGAATTTATGCAAACTAAAGAGGTTTTGATGAAAGGGAGATGAAAGAGGATTTGTAATTGTGAAATAGTATGAAAATTGAGATTGGAATTGAAGATGAAAAACAGGGGATCGGGAAGTAAAGAAGAAATTAAGGAACTTTTGAAACAAGAAAGAGAACGGAGAGAGTAACGAGGGTCATGGTGGGTGATGAATGAAATTGGGTTTTGGGGGTAATGAATTTGTAAGCCATAGAGATGGTGTTCTTATAGGCGAAAGTCTTCATAAAATGTTGTCATCTTTGAATGGTTTGGATTTAATTTATGCATTATAAAATTAATTTATACATATGTCATATAAGGGTAGTATTGTGCTATCCGAGTATCCGACCCGTAGGAGGCAAGATTGTTTGACGTGATGAATGTCAACTTTTGTCGTAGACTACTCGTATTTTTCGTATACTAGGTCGTACTGTGCTATCTGAGTATCCGACCCGTAGGAGACAGGGTTCATTGAGGTGACAAATATCAAGTTTTGTTGTAGACTACTGGTATTTTTTAACGTCAAACTACACTACTGTAAATCCAACTGAACTAATTTACATCAAATTCATTTTTATTAGGGCTCCGACTCTCAACCTTAATAAGATGAATGTCATAATAACATTTAACTGAAATAGCTTTGACAATTGAATCCTAACACCTCATTTTGTGATACCTACTTGTTTATTCACTCCTTAAAATGAACAAGGCTTAACTTATATTATGAACAAGGCTTAACTTAAATCTTGCAATAATCAATACAGTGGTACGTGGAAAGAAATTGCAAAGAATTATGGCCTTATGGGCACCTAATGAAAGTGAACATTGACCTTCGCCAACAAATTCAGTGGTCGGATGGCGGATGGACTTGGGATGGTGATCCGAGTGGGCTTTTTTCAACTAGTTCTCTTCGACGACTTCTCGAAAATGGTCCTGCCCAAGGGCATGTTTATGAATGGTGCAAGGTGGTTCCTTCTCGTGTTAACACCTTCGCCTGGCGGGCTCTCAAAGAACGGCTTCCCACGAGCGATCAACTGGCGAAACGTAACATCATTCGAACTAACGGTCTCTGTAGATTGTGTGGGGAGGATGAGGAGAATGCCACTCACCTATTCATCTCTTGTTTCATGGCGGCTATGGTTTGGAATATGGTGTCATCTTGGTGTAAATTCCCTCCAATTTTTGCTTTTGAAATAAAGGATCTCCTTGCGATCCACAAAACGATGGGAGATAAAAGCAAAGGCAAGATAATTCAATCCATTATTAACACTTCGTGTTGGGTTTTGTGGAAAGAGCGTAACGATGCGATCTTTAACCAAAAAAGGCCGTCTTTGGTGCATGTATTTAAAGAAATCAAGGCGTCAAGCTTCATGTGGGTCAAATATAGGAATAAAATGGAGAGTTTAGAGTGGAATGATTGGTGTAACTTTGTTATGTAGTCTCTTTTTGTGTTGTTTGCCCCTTTAGCGTCTTGCTTAGGGGCGGTCTTGTTTTTTAATCAAAGTTGCCGTTCAAAAAAAAAACTTAAATTTAGAAGTAGAATAAAAGAGTGTATAAATTATAATAATCTAAAACGAATTTTGGCATTGTTTATAAAATATTTCTTCCTATAAATAGAATAAATATCATAAAATAAAGGCACAAATTACACCTAAAGTTATTTATGTTTATATTTTTTTATATCTATTTGCAACTTGAAGGCTTTCAATTATATAGTGAAATTGTAAGCCCAGTCAACAAAAGTTTCACGATTAAAAATAGTATAGTTATATCATTTCTTATAAAGCATCTCTCATCATTACAGAGCTTTTCCTTTACAAAAAGTCAATAACGAGGGTTTGGAAAAACATCGTGTCCGTTTCGAAGACGCTGGAGAATCGTAACATCGATCTGGATCAGCTTTTGGTAAATGTTAATGGCAGGTGGGACTGGATCAGCGGCTCAGGATCCGGGTTCTCGGCGAAAGATTTGAGAGGGATGTTGAACCCGGATGTGTCAAATGCGATTAATCTCAACTTTGACTGGTGTAATCTTGTGCCTCTCAAAGTGAACCTGTTTATGTGGAGGGCTGTCAAAGATCGCTCGCGACGTTCGATGTTTTAGAGAAGAGGGGAATTCACGTCAACTCGGGGATGTGTCGTCTATGTCACGATGCTGATGAGACCGTGTCTCATATTTTTACCGGTTTGTATGTTTGTCACGTTAGTTTGGCAGCGGGTCATGGGTTGGCTTAAGCTCCCTCATCTAATTGCTTTTTCCATTGAGGACATTGTTTCGAGGCACCGGGATAAAGGCATAGGGGATAACAAGAAGTCCATAATCCATAGCATAATGTATACGGGTTGTTGGTGTATTTGGCTTGCTAGGAACGAAGCGGTTTTTCAAGATTAAGATCCGGTGCTTAGTCAAGTCATTTATAAAATTAAGATGTGGAGTCATTTGTGGTGTGATAATAGGAGTAGGAAAGTTATTGATTGGCGCGTTTTGTATGGTGTAATTTTGGGTTGGGTCGGGTTAGCACCTTGCTAGACCCGATGTCCTCCTTGTTTCTTTAATAAAATTGCCGAACAAAAAAAAAAACAATCATAAAAACAAATAAACTAATAAAAAATCAGAATGAAGGATGAGAGGGGTGTTAACTTGAAAACGTGTATTTATTGTCTTTGTTGGCTTGGGAAATGGATAGTGATTGGTGGTGGCTTAATTATCGGAGTTAGACATTAGCCTAACCTCCAAACATCTCCTCACACCGGAAAATCAACAACTGATTGGTACGAGAATCGGATTTATACCCCTAGTTCGAACTAAACGAAAAATCAGAATCTTTCATTAAGACCCTATCAACCACATAATTTTTTCTCTCTTTTTCCAACGAGAACAATCTCGAATATAAAACTTTTAAGCGCCTAGCCCCCATCCAATTGTCTGTCCAGAATCTAACCAACTTACCATCACTCACCTTGCATCTGAGCAGGGCCGGCCCATAGTAGTGGCAAGATGGGTGACCGCTGACCCAGTCTTCCAAAGGACACAAATTTTTTTATTTTCTATATATTTTTAAATACGTATATATGTGAATGCATTTAAATTATTAAATGAGTTAAGTGGTATTATAATAAAACATAAGTTCTAATCCTTAGATTCCAAATTCATGAGACTCACAATTTTTTTTTAACAGCAATATATATATTCCACGACAAACTCTATCAAGGAGATAGAGTAAAAAAAAAAAACAGGGCCCCAACAACCCACACAAAATTACATCATACAACTCTTCCCCACCTATCAATCAAAACAATCTACCTTAGCTCTGTGTTTAACACAAAGTTACCTCATGCTATGTCACATTGACTTTTAAATAAGTTGGTCAATTTGGATATACATGCACTTTCTCGTATTTTATTATGTGTCTTTTTCAATCAACTTAATAAAATGTTAATTTGTGTTGTCTTTTTCAGTCTATTTATATACTTATTAAATTATGATTCTTTAGTAGCTTTATTTAGTTACTTTAATCAAAAAGTGAAATACCTTTTAGATAGATTTTTATGACTAATACCAACCAATAGTAAAAAAAGTTTATTTGTACACTCATTCATACATACAAGTATTATTCTGACTTTCAAACAATCTTTATAATCATTCATCAAATATTTTCATGGAGTCCGAATGAAGAAACTACAATTGATTGCAACTATACTCTACTTGTTGAAACTTGAAAGTTTTTTTTCTTAAAACAAACACAGCCCATTAAATCTCATGTAAAATGGTAAGAGTTTTCATAACAACTTCATATCTTTAAATTTTACAAAAAAATATAAGGAAATGTCTATTTTATTTTCTATGTTAGCAACTTTATATTTAAATATTATCTTTACATTTTAAAGGATAATGATAAATTAATTAATAAATATACTAATTCATGTGTTTTTTTAAAGATAGGGAATAGGATGTGTAGTGTGTTTTTCAAATAAACTTTATAAATCATGCTTTTTATAAATTATAAAGATAAAAATAAAAATAAAAATAAAAAAGTTATTATGAATGTTCAATTCTGAAAACATATATCTTCATATTTAAGTCCATAAACTTTTAATTAAAATACATCATTTTATCATCAATCAACACACTTGTGTGAAGTAACCTACTCAATTCCCCAAAGATTATAGCAATAACAAAAACAAAAACAAAATAATCAAAATGGCAAGAATCATCTTCAAACAAACATCAACTTTATTACCACTTCTTTATTTATACAAACAAACATGCAAAGTAAAACATCAAACCACACTACCACAAATCACATCCAATCTCTTCTCCAAAATTTGAAGAGACAAAACATTTCACACAAATATTACATAACACACATACATAATTTCATAAATACACACACTCATTAGATCATGAGATAATGAGATAATAAGATAATAAGATAATGAGATATTGAGATCACCCCCTTGTAAAAAACTAAGGATTTTTCTCAACAACTATGAAATCAACAACACCCTTTCCATCTTCACCACCACCACCCGCCATATATCGCGGTGATGGCGGCGGAGTCGCAGGGGCAGAATCGTCATTTATCGTAACGAAACGGGCGAAATCGCGAGCTCTCGAGGCTGCAGAAGCTACAGCTTCTGCAATCCCTCCAAAAATCTGAGCTTTGATCTTCCCCCTTCTTCTTGGTTGAAAACCCGTAGTGGGTTTCTTCACAGGCGGCGTTTGAAAAGTTGCCGCCATCGATTGAGTAGAACAGAGCTTGAAACTAGAAGGTTTTAATTGATGAAATTTACGGAATTTTATGGAATTTTACGGAATTTTAGAAAATTGAAGATGAAAATCTGGGAATTTATGCAAACTAAAGAGGTTTTGATGAAAGAGGATTTGTAATTGTGAAATACTATGAAAATTGAGATTGGAATTGAAGATGAAAAACAGGGGATCGAAGAGTAAAGAAGAAATTAAGGAACTTTTGAAACAAGAAAGAGAACAGAGAGAGTAACGAGGGTCATGGTGGGTGATGAATGAAATTGGGATTTGGGGTGATGAATTTGTAAGCATAGAGATGGTGTTCTTATAGGCAAAAGTCTTCATAAAATGTTGTCATCTTTGAATGGTTTGGATTTAATTTATACAATTATATAATGACCTAAAATTGATGTATACATAGGGCTGTTCACGATCCGAACCGAACCGAACGGACCTTTTCTCGTGTTTGGTTCGTTTACAAACCGAACCGAACCGAACCGAGAATTTTTTCAACCGATCCAAAATCGAACGAGCGACTTTCGATCCGAGTATTTTTCGAGCGATCACCGAGCAAATTTCGAGCGTCGTAGAACAAAAAGGAAAGTGGCGTGGGTGGTGATCTGACATAACACCTTCATCCATGTTTCCAATTCTAACACATTTTGTCCAATAACTAACACACTAGTCTTGTTTGTATTTTATTAGACCAACTAACACTAATATGAACTGATATAATTATAATGAATGCACTCTATATTTTTTACCATTTTCCCTTTGTACATGTCACCGATGTCTACAAAATTTGGATGTGCTTCAGAACTATTCTTTCGCTTTCCCTTTCTAGTTGCATTAACATATTTACTTACGTTTTCCTCATTTTTTACTTCATCAACTAACTCAAAACTCTCTCCATCACTTAATTCAACATGAGAAGTCTCGATACCATTGGATTCTTTGTGAAAAGACATTCTATATAAGAAAGAATTATACAAAGATTAATAAAAACAATGACAATGGAGGAGGCTAGCTAGAGAGAATGGAAGCTACAAAGATGATAAACTAACATATTAAACTTATATTCAAAGTCAAATATTAAGTGCAAAGAATTTTTAGAATAATGGAAAATCTTAATTCCAATCCTAATTCCTTACATAACAAAACTAAAATTGATAAAATAAATAATAAAAATATATAAAATAAATAACTAAATGTATATATATAAATTCGAGCGAGCATCGAGCGAGCGCACCTATGCTCATACTTGGTTCGTTTTACAAATCGAACCGAACCACTTGGTTCGTTTTTAAAGCGAGCGACAATCGAACGGGCATTTTCCGAATATTTTTCGAGCGAGTTCGAACGAGTTTCGAGTTTCGAACTTTTTGGACAGCCCTATGTATACATATGTCCTATATGCGGGTCGTGTTGCGCTATCCGACCCGTAGGAGACCGGATTGACTGACGTGACGAATTTTAACTTTTGTCGTAGATTACTGGTATATTTCTTTAACATTAAACTACACTATTTTAAATTCATCTAAACTAAATTACATCAAATTTATCTTTGGTAGGGCTCCGACTCTCAACCTTAACAAGATCTACGCCTTAGTAACACCACATACGTTACACACTTTTTTCATTATAACATCACATCCTGCATGACATCTTGTATAATAGCCTAATATCATTTTGCCATCTCACCCACTAACATAGCCTAATTAACTTAAAAACGTGTACCTATTGTCTTTGCCGGCTTGGGAAATGGATAGTGATTGGTGGTGATTTAATTAAACCGCTTTTGTGAGTTGGTTAGGTGTGGGGTGTGTAGTGGCTAAAGACCCTATCTACCACACAATTGTTTTTTCTCTTTTTCCAACGAGAACGACCTCAAATATAGAACTTTTAAACACCTAGCCCCCATCCAATTGTCTTCCGAGAATCCAACCAACTTACCATCACCCACCTTGCATCTGAGGAGGATCGGCCTATAGTAGTGACAAGATGGGTGACTGCTAGCCCAGTCTCCCAAGGGACACGAAATTTTTTATTTTTTATATATTTATAAATTCGTGTATATATATGTGAATGCATTTAAACTATCAAATCAGTTAAGCGTGTGGTAAGAAAATGCATGCGTTCTAACCCTTAGATACCAAATACATAAGATTCACATGTAATTTATTATTATTTTTTTTTAAACAGCAAAATATATTCCATGACAAACTCTATAAGGAATTCTCGACAACCTAAGGGTGACAATTCTCGAACACGACCTGAACACGACAAGAAATTATCGGGTTTTGGGTTGACCTAGATAACCCGTATAAAAAAAGGGTCCTGTTCGGGTTGACTTGTTTAGAAAACGAGACATGTTCGGGTTGACCTGATAATCTGTTTTAGTTACAAAATAAATAAAAAAATTATATTTAATTTATTTTTAATAACTAGCTCTCACTATAATATTTATTAAGTCATATCCTTTATCATAAATAAAATTTAATTTCTTTTTCTTTTTTAAAAAGTTTCTTCAATTTTCATATGCTTATCTCTTTGTCATTAATAAATCTTGCTTATCCGCTTATCTTTTTGTCACTAATAAATCGAGCCAACAATTTAAAACGTTGTTTAGATAAATATGTAAGCTATACAACAAAAGAAAGTGGATAATATATGATTACTACAAATAATAAGGTGACAGGTTCAAAATTTAGTCAAGAAAGAAATTATTGATAAATTTCACTTTACACTTTAATAATTTAGATAAACGTGTCGAACGGGTCATATTCGGGTTACCCGAATTTATATGTGTTCAGGTTAGGGTTGAAGATTTTGATCCAAATAAAAATATAGGTCAGGTTCGGGTTTTAAATTTAAACCGGTCAACCCGTCAACCCACCAACCCGCTAAAGCGACACGATTGCCACCCCTACAACAACACACACAAAATTACATAATACAACTCTTCCGCACCTCTCAATCAAAACAATCAACCTTAGCTCTATGTTTAACACAAAGTTACCTCTTGCTATGTCACATTGACTTTTAAATAAGTTGGTCAATTCGGATATACATGCACTTTCTCGTATTTTAGTATCTGCCCTTTTCAATCAATTTAATAAAATGTTAATTTGTGTTTTTGTATTATTCGGTGATAGGTTGAGTATTAAAAGTCAACAATAATGATATATGGTTTTCTAGAAGTGGAAAAAGGTATTTAGTTACGTGGATAGTTTCCGAAATCTATTATTTATAAAAAAATTTCGGTAAGCAGGATGTTAGGAGGTGAGTGGCATCGACATAGTTGAGTGTTTAAAAAGAAAGAATCATATAACTAAAGTGTATGAAGTTATATCCTCTCTAACTTTAAATATCAAAACGTTGATAAAAATGTGTCAGCGATATTATATTAGAAAATCATGAAAAAGATACGTTGTTATAAAAATAAACATTAACAAACACGTAAAAATAACTAAAAAAAAAGGAAAATTGGCCTATATTAATCCCAGTTATCAGTTATTGGCCGATAATAATCCCAGTTATTGTTTTTCCCTATAATAATCTCAGTTATTAACATGTTGGCCTTTATTGATCTGCCGTTAAATTGTAACTAACGGTGTTAAGTAATTGCTGACTGGACGTCCTACTAGGATCATATATATGGCATTTTTTAAAAGCTTTTAGTAAAATAAAAAAAAAGAAACCTGATTAAGTGATAAAGTAAAATCACGATTTCCCCCACTTTTGTTTGTTTTGCCGACAAATGTATTCCCTGAATATCACAACAAATTCGTTGATTAATTTTGAAAAATCACAACAATTCAATTATTGATTTATGTGTTTGACAACCACAACAAAAACGATTTTTGTGACGGTAACATCGATTATCGAATTTTGTTTCACCCGGATTACCCACTTGCACGTTAACATCGACGGTTCAAAAACTAAAATGACGATTTTTATTTCAACTATCGATCATCACTTGCGACGTTTTGTATCACCCATCGATCGTCACTTTGCGATTCTTGTCTAATCATTAGTTGTTAAGGTATGTTTTTACAATTTATTCAATGTTTATCTTGCCCTGATTTGCGATTCTTGTCACTAAGTCCACCGGAAGTCGTCATATTTCAGCTCTAAGTTCCAGCAAAAACCCCGCTACCACCTAGGATCCGTTACTTAGGCTGCCCGTAGTGGGGCGTTACTGGGCCAAAAAGGGCTCCATAGCGCCCCCCATAACGCCCACCCCCACTACGGTGGGGCGTTATGGGGGCGTTATAGAGGGAGAATGGGCGAGGGGCGTTAGCCCTATAACGCCGATAGAGGAGTTGATTAAAAAAAAATAGCCGTTCAACGGCTAAATTTTGTACCGTTGAGCAAAGATTTTTTTTTTTTAATTTTTTTAATTTAAACCCTCTTTTACCTATAAATACCCCACTTTTTTAAACATCTCACACACCACTCCAACTCCTCTCTACTTCTATTCTTCTACTATATATACCCCATCTATTTTATAAACTTTCACAAACATTCACAATGAATAGGCGTAGTTGGAAGGTCGAAGACGACGTAGCGGTGGCACAATCTTTCGTTAACGTCGCACACAATTGGAATGATGGACGCCGGCCAAACGAGTTTTGGAATGCCGTGATTGATGACTTCAAACGGCGACGTGGAGTGTTTTTAAACGGGAACTTTATCAGGGCGAAATGGTGGGACTTGCAATCGAAGGCACGAACTTTTAATGATATCTATGTACGACTCGAGCGACAATATGGCGCGGAGGGTATAAGCTCAGTGCTGCGAAGGTCGTTGAGCGAGTACAAAACTGAATATGGCAAGAGCTTTATATACGCAGGCGTTTGGGCTTTTTTGAGGCCATACATCAACAACCCCGAAGATCCTATTTTCACGTTTAATAGTTATATATAGGCGTTCGTGTTTTCTTTTAAGTTGTGATGTTTTAATTTATTTTGTTGTCTTTTATTTTATTTTTAATGAAAGTACTTTTTAAAAAAAAGTTAAAAAAATAATAATAAGGTAATGATGATGGTGGGCTTTATGGGGCTTTATCCACTACACCATAAAGCCCCATAAAGCCCCTTGCCCAGTCAGCGTCCACATGGCGCATAATGCCCCTTGTGGGGCTTTATGGGGCTTTATCCACTACACTTAGCCTTATTTAACATCACACGGTCAGTTCAGCAAGTAAAAAAAATGCACCACTTGTAGAATATTTACACAGTTATCACTCTCATTCATATCAATCCAATTTGTTTGACTTTATATAAGTCAAACTGTCCTTATAACAATGAGATTAAAACAGTTCCATTGGTTGCAAACAATTGTTTATTTGAGTAACAATTTTCCATTTCATTGAAGCTTCACAACGTACAAAGATTCAAATCAAAAGTCAAATCTATATCAAAAAATACCCAATACAAATGAAAAATCCTAACCAACTATAAATTAACAAAGATCCGTTGTGGCAATGCAGTCATCTCTGAATCGGCCAATGTATGGTAACAATTCTGTAAACAACCGTATGCAAACTATCAAACCGTCAAGGTAAATGGACAATTAAAGCTCGAGTGACTGCGAAAGGTGAACTTAGACATTACAACAATACAAAAGAAGATGGTAAAGTTTTCTCTTTTAATCTTCTTGATTTTGTTGGTGGAGAAATACGAGCAACTTGCTTTAATGTCGTTGTTGTCCAATTTTACAACCAAATTGAAGTGGGCAAGGGTTATTATATATCAAGAGGAACCATAAAGCCTGCTCAAAAATCGATTACACCACTAGAAAAAGGAAATTTCATCTCAGCTAAACAGCACTTGCGATAATAACGATATACATAACTTAGAATGTTTTGCACGTGAATTCAACAGCATAAATTCGAGATGTATCAGAAATTTTAATTTTATGGAAATAAAATCACTATAAGTAAATCTAGAGCAAAATAAGAGGCAACCGATTACCAGGAGAAGAGAATCCTGCTCGGTGATCTCCGATTCCTTTATTTTTCTGCGCAACAACATGAAATCGATCCAGAAAATTAGTTATCAGCTAGTCTGGAAAATCGAAAGTTAACGTACTGATAGTCGACCAAACTTGTAGAGGCGAAGATGCTTCTAACTTCCAAGCTTACCATTTTCAGAGCTTACCAAAGAGAGATTCGAGCAGAATGGGGATAGTGAAATCGATTAGAAGGTTGACGTCCTTCAAAGAAATCGACTTGAAGACTATAATGGGATATTAGAATTAGGGCTTGAACTCAATTTGGGGGAATTAAAAACGGTCGATGTGTTCTTCACAGGTGGGGGAAATCGTGATTTTACTTTATCACTTAATTAGGTTTTTTTTTTTTTTTTTTTTGATTTTACTAAAAGCTTAAAAAAATGCCACATATGATCCTAGTAGGACGTCCAGTCAGCAATTACTTAACACCGTTAGTCACAACTTAACGGCGGATCAATACAGGCCAACATGTTAATAACTGGGATTATTATAGGAAAAAACAATAAGTGGGATTATTATCGGCCAATAACTGATAACTGGAATTAATATAGGCCAATTTTCCAAAAAAAAACAGTTAATGGTCCATGTGTTTCGATAAAAGTAACATATTTGAATACTATAACTTTTCTTTGTAACATATTTGAATACTAACTTTTCTGTTTACAAATTTAATTAAGCTTTTTATTTTATAACGAACTTGGATACGAAGACTAACTAGTGTTTACGAATTTTGTTCAAGAGAAAATGATACATTTTATGATTGACGAGATCTTGCCGTACAACTAGTTAGATAACGTACAACTAGTTAGATAACGAGCGTTTGGTTCGGTTTATTCAACAAAATCTTTAATCGTGTAATACTCGTGTAAGTCATGATATTCGTAGACATTATTTAAAAGTGTAGAAAATGCTAAAATTCAATTAATTGTATGATTTGGAAAATTAAATGCAGATTTAACTTAATTTGCGATGTTTGATTAACCTCATAAAGTTCACTGGATTTGTATATTTATGTTATTGATCATTGGGTAACTTCAAGACATGATAAATAATGAAGCTTATTATCGCGTTTGAATTTTAGATTAAAGGTCATCTGAAATACATGTGTAATAATTTAATCGTTTGAAAAAAATAACATTTTATATGCAATTTGACCTACACTAAATATTGTAGGTGTATGTGGATATCATTTTCAGTCCTATTTGTAGTTGATTTTGTGAACATTCACGTCTTATTCCTTATTTTTCACCCATCTTCAAATTTTAGAGAAAACATTAAAAAAGTCATTCCATCATATTCCCTATCCTCATATGTCATCCCCATATATTTAGAAAAAATCAAACTCGCCCTCAAATTTAATATGTATTATTCACCCATATCTTTTAATTTTTTTTTAACGGCTAAACTTATTCTACCTCTAAACTAACTTCATAAATTCCCCAAGAACCGTTTACGCCTGTGATAGAACACAGGACCTCCAGGTAAAGCAAAGTCTTATCACCTTCCCCTTGACCACTACCCAATATCTATTGGTTTATATTATTTGTAAGCGGATGTGAGTGGTAAAGAGAGAAACATTAATAGGAAATGAAATAAGAAAGTATTATGTAATTAAATAAGAATAAATATGGGGAATGAGATGTGGATGATTTTAGAAAATGATATATAAATTTAGAAAATAGAGTTTTTTAGTTAAGAGTAATTAAATTACTCATTTCGCCCTTTATAAAAATGTGAAAATATTGGGTTCGTCCTTTAAATTAAATAATTACTACTTTCGTTCTTCTTTTGAAATTTTCTACACGTTTGCACTCATTTTCACCACTGCCAATGTGCTTGTTTGGGATCATTCATGAACTGAGAGAGTTTTTGTTGATGTGGATGCGGACGAACGACATAGTAGACGTCATTTACCCCCCACCCCTCAATGAGAGGCGCCCCCGTGCGAATATCCTTAACCAAGACATGATAGGGAAAAAATTCAACAGAAACTTGGTTAAATTTACACAATTTGGCAACCGAAACGAGATTAGTCACGCAATTGAGGAATATGACAGACATTATGTAAGTCAAGGTTATGTGAGGAAGTGGAAATATGAGATTAACCAATATGAGAGATTGAGAGAGTTTTACCATTACCAAGCACTATCTTGTCAGGCCCGCCATATTCAGATTGGTTGTGTAGCATGGCAGACTTAGAGGTGACAGGGTTCGATGCTCAAGAGTTTAACATTCAAGGTGATGAAGAGGATCATGTGGCAGTGGTGTTAACAATTGGGGGAGGCAGTGCTAGAACTAATGACGATGTGATCTTGTTTGCTGTGAGGAAGTTGGATAGTTTGCGAGCATCATATCTTGGTATGTGGCAGTATTAGCAAAATTTTGTAGTGCGAGCATTCTGGTTGCTCAAGTTGGCAGATGGGGCGACAGTAGGAGCCCGAGAGGATGACGACAATCCATTATATCGTGGGTTAGAAAAGCGGTTTCTTGGGGATGTCGGGCCGAGATGCGGGTCGTGCGACGTTGTGTGGTGTTGATGGTGGTGAAAGGTAGGAGGACTTGGTTTTCGACGATGGTGCATGTGTGAATAGTGATTGGGACAGCTGGGTTGGAGGAGGAGGGAGTAGGCATGGCAGAAGGGGTGGTGGTCGGGAATAATAAAGCGGAAAGGTAGGGTTGTAGTAGCCGGCGGACGTTAGCGAATGGAATAGGAGGGCAGATCGTTGCCTGGTTCGCTAGGCATTTATTACATGTCTTTGTTCACTTTTTCTTAAAAAGTTAATAATCTTTAGGAATCTATTGGAGCTTGATTTTTTAGGGAAGGAGATCTCGACCACAACAATATGCATTGGGTTACATGGAATAGTTGCCACTTTTGCAAAAGTGGCGTTGGCGTTTTGTTTCGTCTTCTCGAGCTCTTTGGGTCCAGGTCATAAAATTGATGGATTAGTTATTTAGACGTGTGGTTAAATATGTGTCGTTCTATTTTTTTTTTTTTGTGGAGAATGATTTGGAATGAAAGATTTTGCCTGAACAAATTTTTTGATGAAGGATTTGGAAGCAGGAAACGATTTGCGAACATTAAGGCCCCTAACTAGGGTTACGGGGGGGGGGGGGGGGGGGCTTCCGTTGGTCAAGTAGCTAAAATATGTGGTGTAAAAGGAAGAAAATGCCCCTTACGTGAGGGGAGTTAACGGGATTGTTTAACGGAAGTTAGTGGAAAGGACTGTCAGCGTGCAATTTTTTGTTTAAATTACAAAATTGGTAATTATTAAATTTAAATGGTGAACTGCTAATTTACATTTTTATAAAGGACGAAATCAATAAATCATCTTTAGTTAAATTATAGAGATGCAAACAAAAAACAAGCTCAAAAAGGGATAAAATGACATATCATATCATATGATATGTAGAAAAAATAATCAAAATTAATGGAATATAAGAAAATAAACTAAGTCATTGATAAATTTATTTTAACGGCAAACGAAACTTTTATAAACGAAACCAGTATAACTCTATCTCAAAGTTAAAGATAATCTAATAATTTTGTACTTCTCAAAATTAGGTTTATTGTAGCACACTCGCTTGCACTCTTTACGTGAAACACCATGGATTAAAAGAACCGAAATATTATATTTTAAAGTTTTCGTAAATCACAATTAACACGAGGCATAATATATACGACCAAATAAGCTTGTTCATTTAGTATTTTTTTTAATCGTATAGGAACGATACATGGAATTTACCAACAAATTTCCAAGCAATTGCTAAAACATTTTAATCTATTAATTAAACAATGTCAAATTTTCTTCTTTCTTATAACAGTATGTTAGTATTATTTGACAACGACTCCAAATATGGAAAATTTTGAAATGTGTGGTAGGTATTTCGGTGTAGATTTTTGCTAATAAAAGAAAATCTTTTCTTTAATTGTCTACTCGTAGTCATGAAATTGTTTTGTTTATGATGTAGTGACTATATATATCATATGAATACCTATTCAATTGTTATTTATTATCAACATTCATTCTTATTTGTCTTTTTTATTCTCTAAAATGTTATATTCAATGGATAGAGATGGATTTAAGATGATCATTCTCTTAAAAAGTTAACTAAAAAATGAACGAAGAACAATAAAAAATAAATAAATGAAAATGATATTTTGTAACAGTCTTTGCATGTAAAAGTAATTTTTTTTTAAAACGACAAATAGTCAAATATTATTTTCATGTGCAAAGGAAAAACCTTTTTATTCAGTCTTTGCATGTAAAAGTAATTTTTTTTAAAACGACAAATAGTCAAATATTATTTTCATGTGCAAAGGAAAAACCTTTTTATTCTTATCCATTGGATTTAAAACTAAATAGTAAGTATGTGCAAAGGAACAACTTTTTATTCTTATCCATTGGATTTAAAATTTAAAATTAAATAGTAAATGGAGTGATAAAATTGATTCTTCGGTATCTTTTTCTTTTGATTCCTCAAATAATCGTTTATTGGGTGTAAAATATATAAACCAATTCTAAGTATATAACGACGAAAATAGTTTACATGTACACCTTTAAATGTCATATACATAAGATAATTTTATAATAGATCAGTTTATATATTTAAATATATGCGTGTCATCCTATTTTGTACAATTTTCTATTTAAACTTTATTACGTATCAAATACATTTGTAGATCTATTATTATCGTCTACGAAATGGCAACACTAAATTGATAACTAAAGAAATTATAGCAAGTTCGTTGTCACTATAGTTTAATAGTTTTCTGTTAACCATGGTTTAGTAAAATATCATGTCAAAACCCAAGTACCCAAATAATATAAATAATCTAGTTTGACATATGTATCAAACGATTCTCGGAAGAACATTTGGCTATTTTCTTTTAATAAAAAAAACAAATTGGATTATAATAATTTAAACTATTCTCGATTCGTTGACCGATAATAATTTGTATAATAAATTTGGCTAACAATACTCTTAAATTTCGTTTTCGTTATCAAGTGTAATCCCATTAGCATAGACATCATACATTTACACTTAATTTCATTTTGCTTTTATGTTGTTTTTAAAAGCTCACTTTCAATATAGAAATATCATCATTTGAACTGAAGTCGATAACACAAACCATCTACAAACCCATAAATGAAATCCGAATATCAAAGAAAATTCATCTCAAATGAATCAAGAAACTAGCCTAACATGACAATGTAAACAACAAAATCCAATCCTGATAATCATGATAGAAAATTACAAATATCCTTGAATACAATGAGATTACTAAACTAAGCTAAAACTACTATTAAAATGAGGTGTGGTGTGCGGTGTGTGGTGAATGAAAAGATGGTCCTTCTTCAATGAGCTTGGGCATCAATTCATAGGATGTCTGGAAGGTGGGGCACGACCTGTGTGGGAGACAATGTCTACTCCACTGATTTAGTCATGTAACCGTTTCTGACAGTGCACAACACTGATTTGTCGTTGGTGAGGCATGATAACATGTCGTTAGGGTCATGCAAAAACTTTATTAACCTATGCAGTTAAGGTAAGTTAGGTATCGTATCCACGAAACATGTGGTTCCTGTTATATGTATGTTCTGATTATTTAAACTAAATTAAACTAAGAGTGTAAAAATTGATTTTTGATTTGTATAATATGTAAACTTAAAAAAAAAAAACAAAAAAAAAAACAAAACTAGATTGCAAACAATAATAAATAAAAATATGATCACACTTAGCGTTCAAGCTTAGGAGCTAGAATTATAACCTAGATTAATTATCTATTGGAAGACCACATAGAAATAGTCGGATTTAATCTTAACCGCAAAAGGTAATAGCAACACTTTGTCGGCCGTACTGACAGGATGAGATTATTAAATCACCGTAAACACAAACTAGGAAGCTACTAATCTTCTACCTCCTAATCATAACGAGACAACACCAGATTATAAAAATTCTTACTTTGACGCTCTTTGAAACATAAAACAAACGCATAAAACATTCATAGACAAACGAGTTATGTTCAAAGAAAAAGCCCAATTAAATAACCTAACTAAGTATACCCTACACTCAGACATGGTCAGAGAAATTTTAACCACTCTTGATAACAAACGATTCAAAAACTGTCCCTATAAAAATCATTTGTGAAGCTTTAATAAATTAAAATACTTCTAATCTAATTAAAACCTGAAACAAGAAAACTTCTCGGGCTCACTTGATTTCAAGAATGCCTGAAATCTCTCCTAAATCTCAATTGGGCTTCATCTATTTTTTTCCTTCCAAGCCCAGTTCTTATTTCCTGTGTTCACGAGACACAAATCAAGAGTTCAAGACAATCTACTTTGTTTATTTCTTTTTTTTTTAATATTTCCGATACAAAATAAATAGAAACCAATATTCATAAAAAATGGTAATAAATCTTGACTAGTTAACGTGTTATAGTTTGGATTCAACTTAGTTACGCATATAAGCTCATTTCTCCATAACTTACTCAATACCAATAATGATATAAAACATTATAATCTGTATTTTGTAACCATATTGGTGTATTTAGTTGAATCTAAAATGCACCGATCAAAGCACATGGGAGAGCTTAGAGGACAATTCTGTCTTAAAGTGAATTGATAGGCATGGTGGGGAACAACCCGTGGCCTCCGTCACAACTTCATTTTTTCATTTATTTGCATATTTTGTTTATACAAAGGTCAACTGTCCTCAAAATTCACAAGTAAACTATATGAATTATAATGAAAACCATCGAAAATGAAGTTAGAATGATATGCAAAACATGTATGCTTTGAGCATGTCAACAATCAACACTAAACTTAGAAACCCTGTGACTATTACTTCATCAACCGCCTTTTGGAAGATTGATTGGTTTGGCGCTATCCTCTTAAGAATGTTGAAAGAATCGTTTTTAACATAGATAAATGTGAACCACAGAAACTATACATTAAAAAAATGGGTAAAACTAAACTAAAGCCAAGGAACACACTTTATGCGGACTACATAAAATATACACCGAAAAACAAAAATAATAATAATAACAATAACACGTGGCACACACACTTACTAAAAAAAAACTTCATTTGATATAGTTTTCCTTTAGTTCTTACAAGTTTGTATATAAACTTTACCCGTTCATCCTAATAGGGTAAGATTTTGAGTTTTATTTTTGTTCTTTGTAGCTCTGCGTTGCGTTACTGTCAATTGTCAGGAAACCCAAAGTGTGTCGAAGCCCAAAAACAATAATATACAACGGGCTTATAAAATTGGACCCACTAATAACATATTTGGATTTTTATTTTAATCGGTTTTGACTAAAATGATTAATTTAGATTTCAGATTAGTTTTGAACTTTTGATTACTATAGTAAAATTATAAGTCATTTAGAAAACCATAGAAAAGCTTTTTTATTATATATATACACACATGTAAACTCTTTTTAATTTATTAACATGTAATATATTTACCCATAATGATGTCTAGGTTAGTAACCCGTGTACTACACGGGCTGAATATAGATTTATAATATTAGGTGAATACAAAGAAAAAGATAATGATCAAGAAATTTGAAAATTATGGTTCATATAAAATTCTTATAATATATTAAATAATAATTTAATATATTTAAGAAACTTATTATGTTTGACAAGTTGTTAATTACTTTCCACAAAAGACTAAAATTATTGAGTAAACTAATTAAATCTACATTAAATTTATCAAAATTTTAAAATAAAATTTTAGTTTTGACAAAATTGGTAATTAATTTTAATTGATGATTTACTAAATTGGTAATTCAATGTGAGCTTGACATGTGGCGATGATGATGTGGACCCTTTATAAATGAGACATGTGGCAAAAATTTTATTGTTTTATTATGATTAAGATAAGATTAAGATAAGATTAGTAGGAATAAGACCCTCTTTATTTACTCATTAGGAAATCAACGACTCATCGAACCAAATTTCAATTTTTCCCGCTAAAACAATCGAGCATCAAACCGGTACTATATCAATTGCTAACCATGTTTAATAAACGAGTATTCATGTTCTAGTAATTTTAAGCATCAAATTCTACAGTGAAACGTGTTAAGCATCAAATTCCTATTGATGGTCTGGGGCAGCACATGTCGCCCGTCGAATATCGGGCGATTCTTAAATATCGGCTTATGATCCCCCTGTACCCGAAGGATGAGAGATGCCCGGTATGCAGCAGGGCGTGTTTGGATGCTTATGGGGAACACGCGGTCCATTGCAAAGAGCTGCCGGGTTTCAAGTATCGGCATGATCTGGTCCGAGACGTCCTTTTTGACATCTTCAGAAGAGCCGGGATATCTGCAAAGAAGGAGGCCCCGGTTAACTTCTTGTCGGATCCAGCGGACGGGCGTTCCTCCCTCCGTCCGGCGGACGTCCTTGTCTTTGGATGGAAGCACGGGAAACATGCATGTGTCGACCTCACTGGGGTCTCCCCTCTTGTGGGGTTCAAGGGCTCTGGGTTCCGGGCAGGCCAGGCTGCCACGAATGCTGCTGCAGGAAAAGTGCGCAAACATGAGGAAGCGTGTCTGATGAATCAACATGTGTTTGTGCCCTTTGCGTTTGACACCTTCGGTTACCTTGCCCCGGAAGCTGTGGATACCTTGACTCGCGTCCAGAGGGTCATGGATGGGAACGTGGCAATGCCTAGGGGTTTGAATGTGGTTTTCACTCGGTTAGGCTTTGCTATTCAGAAGGGCTTGGCGGCGCAGCTTGTTGCCCGCCTCCCTTGTTCTTCATGTTAAGTTGTAACCGTTGTTTTGTTATTGTTACATATAATTACTACGAGAAGTTTCTATTAATCTTGAGTTTTTAGTTGTAAATGTTAAGTTTACTTCAACTAAAATTTTATATGTTCATCAAATATTAATTTTGAGTTTTTAGTTGTAAATGTTATTCTTTTAACCACTTAAATAATCATATGTTCATTATAGAAAGAGAAAAACAAAAGTTATTCATATCGTGGTCTAACAAAAATACTTTAGTCTCCACTCGATCAATCTTCATGGCAATTTGCTGACAGCTGACTTATTCTTTGTTTAAACCAAGTGGTAATATACTATTATAGATTTAAAATTTTGTTTCCCGTCGACATTTGGAACAATAAAATTGTATTAAAAAGTAATTAAATGCGTCTAAATTTTTTATATATTTGATATTTATTTGTTATCTACTTTTTTTTTAAAAATAATTGTGGACCGCAACTAAAATAAGGATTCAAACGTGACAAACCTAATGGACAAAACTCTCACATGCTAAAAGGTGTCGACATAATTTTTTTTAGTCGGGGTGGATTCATGTCCACTTGTGTTTGATGTACTAGTAATGTACCCGCGCGTTGCGACGGCGGCAGTACATAAGCATTATTCATCATTTGTTCGCTCGTTATGGTCACACAACAGTTTGGGAATTCATTTGGGAAACAACGAACGCAGTACTTGATTTTTGTTCGTTTATCCATACCGTCGTGATATATCTTCGAATGTACGTATATTGGTTTTCTCATTTGTATCATCGATTTAGCTTATCTACCCTTGTAGAATTCAAACAAATAATAGCAAACAGCCATGAGGCCATAATAGATACCTAATTCATATGTAACGTTTAAAAAAAAACTAATTCGTATATGCTTGCTTCCTAGGCTTGAAAGATTGGTGATATACGAAGAAAACCATTACAGAAACTAACGTCATCATGAACCTTGGAAAATCGTCTCAATTGAAGCCAGTTTATAATTCAATATGTCAAACACACACATTTAAAGATATCATCTTTTTGTAACAATTTTTAAACATAATGCAAATCACTATACATGAAACCATTCATTTGATATAACCCCAATAGTCAATAACACTTGATATAACCCTAATAGTCAGTCAATAACACTCCGATAGCTTCTTCCTTGACCAACACCACCCAATCATTAGGATTCAAACCCATGAAATCACTTTTAATCAATTTTTAGAATTCTAAACAGTGACTCATTCAAGATAAACATAATCCGGATCAACTGATCTATAACTCATGAGCTTAATGGATTTCTGATTTACCTTGATTTGGCCTAACTTGACTTTAGATAGTAATCCAACATCTAAAACATGGGATAACAATTAACTATAGAACAACAATAGCAAACTTAAAAAAAAAAAGACTCATGAGATAACATTTATCTTTCTTAGACTAACTGACTCAGGCTTTATAGGCAAAAGCTAACTCCCAAAGCACAATAGGGAATATACAAAGCAACATTACATATTAATGTAATGTAATGAGATAGGAGATGAGATCATCTCAGACCGCTTGGAGGACGCCCCTTGACACCTAACAGCAACAAAAAAACATCTTCTCCCTGAGCTAAGATGAAGGCAAGTATGTCTGCACAAAGAAAAAAATTCAAAGAAATTAACAGTAAATTTTCATAATTCATTCAATGTAGACTATTTGAAGTAATTCAAAGAAATTACCAGTACAGTAACCTCTTTTATGAAAATACTTAACTCACAAATGATAGGAAAATAATTTTATGTAGCCTATTTGAAGTAATTTAATTGGTCTTCAAAAAATAACTGTTGGTCTGCATTATGAAATCAAGAAATACATAAAGTTACCATTTAAAACCAGCATAATACAATTTATTCATAAATTATAAAAATGAAATCAAGGAAAACAGAAAGTTGCCTTCTTTATCCCATTTCGTCCATACAAGTCTCCATGTTTGACTTGAAGTTCATATTGAAGCTTCTTGTAATTATGTCTCACTGTGATTTTGCAACACTCATCAAGCACTGTACAATAAGTAATGTAATAAGTAATGTAATCAGTTGATCTTTGGGTTTCAGCCATTTCCCAGAAATAAACTCATAGCCTCTTTAATTTCACACTAAAGTGCAACTGAACTTATTGAAGTTCATCTTGAACCAAACCTTTTTCCTTCATTTGATCACAAATCTTCCTTGCATTACATGTTCTTCCTTGTGCACATAGACCATGAATCAAGTAGTCAAAAGAAAATGAATTCACCCTAACAATTGTAATATACTACATGCATGGGTCAATAAAAACCGAAATCATTCAATGCTTGTCGCTTTAAGTGCCTCGCAAGTTACCGCCCATCCGCCAAAATCCTTGCACACACACCATAATCATGTTTTTGCCAATTAGCTTGAGAACTATAACTTGTCATATCATCTATATCATTCATGTTCCCCAAATATAAGTGTCTACATCTCTGACCTGAAATAGCAAGACAAACAAAACAAGAACAACATTGTTAGTTATCAGGTAAAAAATCATGACTAAACATCAAACATAAAAGAATTAGATAAAAAAAAATGGCAACCCTTTTGATTCACTCGAATTTGTGCAGATGGAAGTTGGGCAATGAAAGCCCAATACAAATCAGACCGATTAGAGGCGGTGAGCATAAACAATACAACCTATAGTTTCGCATGTCGAGGTGGCTTTTCGGCTATTTTCCCTGCATCAACCAAGTTATAAGATTTTATTACCAATAAAGATCATGAGTTATACTATATGAACAAACGTTAAAGTCTTAATTAAGTGAGACTGAATTAACTTGGATAGAAGAGACATATATCTTTCTCAAGATTCTTAATAATATTCAACGGAAGAGTAATATGGACTTCTGAATCAGTTCGTGGGGTTCTTCTAGCCCTGGCTTTGTTGGCTTCATTGTGACATACGCCATCTTGTTTCTATTAAACACAGTGATAATGAATGACAAATATAAACCTAAAATCAAGAGAGGAGTTCAACTCAAATAGTAATAGAGCAGCAAAAACCTGTTCCTGCATCAATTATTAGGGCCCACAGGTTTTAAGCAAATGCCACACAGCTGATGTATAAAGTATAAAGTATAAACCATCTTCGTTAGCCATTTCTATATGCTGAGTAAGACTCAAATCTGCAACATTGTAGTGATATGTGTGTAATAAAAAGTAAATATTAAGAGATGGATGATAAATATGAAAAAGCTTCTATAAAATTTTATGACCATTGAACTAAGACCCATTTAATTTTAACATCCCAATATTCTCAATGGGAGTTCTGTTTGTTGGACTAAAAATAAATCAATTCAAGAAGGCAAGGATATACCTAAGAGACCTTAGAAACCCAAAGAATGCCAAAAAACCAAACAAAATACACTTATTAATTTTAGCACTTTGTAGGTTCTTATACGTGTTATTAAAAACACTAAAACAAAAAACGTCTAATGAAGATAAGGAGAAACAAATGTACAGTCATTCCTAAAAAGAGTTGCAAATTTCATTTTAATGATAAATAAAGAGCATATGTTAATCCTATAAGTCTATAAATAAAAAGATAATTATATGTATCACCTTGAATATAGCAGGAGCCATGTTAAGTAAGACCTTTGCTCCTTCATAAAACAGAACATCCTGAAATTTCAAGGTTGTCTGCATACGTTTTGTAGGAACATAACTATTAGATATTTAGATACATGTATGTACTAAGAAACCATAGAAGAGATAGGGGAAAGTTATAGTGTCCGGTTTGAGTAGAGGAAACATACCACTTTCTCAGGCCAAGGAAAGACCGAGGAAAGGAATTCGAGAAGAAGGAAAACTCATTCGATCGATCACAGCCGGTCTGCAGATCTGTCGTTGAACTCTCTCTCTCTGCCATTGTTGTGTATTGCATAACATCAAAAATCTAATTTCATAAATAAAGCCATGACTGCGATTAGAACATACCATCGTCGTATGGATTTAAGAAGAAACCAGAAGCGATTGGTGGTGGGTTTCAGGAGAAGAAACCAGAGCGATTAGAACATACGTACCGTTGTTTAGATCTGAGAGGCTGCGACTGAGTAGATTCGAAACCAGAGAGATTTGGTGGTGGGTTTTGAGAAGAAACCAGAGCGATTAGAACATACGTACCGTTGTTTGTATCTCTGCTTTTCCGATTTAGGGGTCTGTGGCTCTGCATTCTCAAGATCGAATTTGAAAGGGGCGATTCCTCTGGATGAAGAGAGAAAGATGTACCAGGCTCTCTTTCAAAGAGAGAGAGATAGAGGATTCAAAATTCAAATCCACAGCCGTTCAAAAAAAAAAATCAAATCCACAGGATGTGTCTGCGGATGTACTGGATGTACCAGGCTGTTTCTTTCAAAGTTCAAAAGGTAGGAGTACTTCTCGTTGGGAATGAGGGAGTTCGAATGTAATTAGTTGGATCGTAACCAGTTGTTGTTTGTCATGCTTCTCGAGCTTGTAAATCATGCTTGTTTTGTTGTAAAAACTTAGAATTAAGAGTTTAGGGTTTAAGAAAAAGAGATGCATTATAGAGTAGTAAAGATAAAGATAAAGATACATTTTTAACATGTGTTTCTATAAGTTGTTTTTCTACACAAGTCGAACTAATGACCTTCAATTCATATAATATCAACATTACCTTTGCTCTAATGCACAAATCTGCGTGTTATCATGGGAATAACACAGACCATAAAACAGTTTCATTGTTATAACGAAATGTAAAAAAAGCATGTAAAAAAACATGTAACGATAAAAAAGGTAAAAGTTTCGTTGCAAAATTAGAAGACAAAAAAACTTAAAACAAAAATAAAAACTTTAAAAGTTAGAGGGTTAAAAAGTTAAGGAGTATAAAACGTAAAAGTCTAACAGTCTCGTGGTGAAAGTATAAAACTCTAAAAATATACTAAGTTAAGGGGTATAACACGTAAAAGTCTAAAAGTCTCGTGGTGAAAATATAAAACTATAAAAATATACTAAGTTAAGGGGTATAACACGTAAAAGTCTAAAAGTCTCGTGGTGAAAGTATAAAACTATAAAAATATACTAAAAACGAAAGTAGAAAAGTTAAAAGTTTCGTGGCCAAAGTAAAAGACAACAAAACTTAAAAACAAAAAAAAAATATAAAAGTTAGAGGGTTAAAAAGTTAAGGGATATATAAAGTAAAAGTATAAAAGTCTTGTAGTGAAAGTATAAAACTATGAAAATATACTAAGTTAAGGGGTATAACACGTAAAAATCTAAAAGTCTCGTTTTGAAAGTATAAAACTATAAAAGTATATTAAAAACGAAAGTAGAAAAGTTAAAAGTTTCGTGGTCAAAGTAGAAGACAACAAAACTTAAAAAAAAAACTTTAAAAGTTAGAGGGTTAAAAAGTTAAGGGGTATAAAACGTAAAAGTCTAAAAGTCTTGTATTGAAAGTATAAAACTATAAAAATATACTGAAAACGAAAGTAAAAAAGATAAAAGTTTCATGGCCAAAGTAGAAGACAACAAAACTTAAAACAAATAAAAAAACTTTAAAAGTTAAAGGATAAAAAACGTAAGAGTATGAAACATATGTGACTAAACTATAAAAACAAAAAGTTTACTATTTCGTAAAAAAAAATATTTAAAAGTTTAAGAGGTAGAAAACATCAAAGTACCAAAGTGTTGTAACCAAACTTTAATAAACAAAATATATACTATTAATCACCAATTTTTATTGTTACATAATAAATATAGATACAAGATGCCCTAACATTTTATTTATTTTTGTTTTTTTTCCTGGGGTCTAGCCTAGACTCTTCTCATGCTATTTTATTCAACATAGTTTATTCTTAAATAAAGACATCGACATAAAATGATTCTTAGGTCTCATTTGCTTTAATTCCTTGTACACAAACAACAAGTTGCTAAAAGTTGCTGTTATTTTAATGATTTAATATTAAGGAATCCTTTTGTGCCTATATGTTTAAATTATATATCTGGATGTTTCACCCACTAAATTAAGTGCCAACCAACCCCTTTGGTGTATCCAATCATTATCCCTTTTTCTTGTTTTTAATATAATTAAAAATTTGATAAATATTTTTATAATATAATACTAATAAAGCAATAAAATTTATGTCACATGTCTCATTTATAAAGTGTCCACATCACTATCGCCACATGTCAAACTCACATTGAATTACCAATTTAGTAAATAATCAATTAAGATTAGTTACTAATTTTGTCAACAATAAAATTTTGATAAAATTAATTTAGATGTAATTAGGGGAGGCGGTATCATGGGCGGTTCCAAGGCCCGGCTCCCCTTAAACCGCACTACTCCACAAAGCCACCATACCATGTGTGCAAGGCTCCTCCATGTGGCTCCACTTTTCTTGTTTTCACGGTTTCATGAAGCCACTCAAAGCCGCCCAATATTACATTTAATGTTTGAAATGGTTTCCAGATTTACCATGTGGCTTCATCAATCCACACCATACAACCATACCATGTGGTGTGGCTTGAAGTCTTGTCAATTTCACCTAATTTGAAGTGTCACCATGTTATTGGTTGGTGATCAAGGCTTCACCAAGCCTTGCCACAACCATACCCCCTCCCCTTAATCACTCAATAATTTTAGTCTTTTTTTAAAGTAATCCACAACTTGTCAAACATAATAAATTTTTTAAATGTATTAAATTATTGTTTAATATATTATAAGAATTTTATATCAATCATAATTTTCAAATTTTTTGATTATTATCTTTTTCTTTGTATTTATCTAATATTATAAATCTATATTGAGCCCGTGTAGTACACGGGTTACTAACCTAGTGTACTATATATAACTAATACTTAAAACTAATCGATTACTTACCTAAATGTGTGGTGAGTGTACAATATTTACACCATGACTAGTGTCGTGTATGTTTGACATTATAACATTAAACAAAGGTTTTGATCTTGATGTTTAGATTTTAAGTACGGATACACCATAGTGTTTAGATTTGATTAAGACTAATTAGGGCAAATCTTATTATTAAATTAACAATATCAAGCATCTTAATACCTCCAACCAGACCAACTTGGTGATGTTTTGCATTAAAAAATAAACAAATCCAGCAAATATTTAACATGAAATATAATTTCAGGTTTACAATACACACATTATTTAAATTCTAATTACATGTCGTATTACGATCATCTGGATTATGATTTGTCAGAAAACGTTACCGGCATGTTATCTAACGACTGTGTAGATATTTAGTTAACTGAGAGGATAATGTGATTAGTAATTAGAGTGTATGGATAACATATATATATATATATGGGTAGAATTATGTCAAAGGTGTGGCAAAAAGGCGATGGTCATCTATTTGAAATATTGTATTGAATATTTGTTAATAATTTAGTGAATTATTTTGTATCATGCTTAAATAAGACTTTTTCTTAAAGGCGAGTGGATTCTTTAGTTTTTTCCCACTTGAAATTATCAATATTTTCTTCCTGTTGTACGTTATTTTTTCATACATTTTGCACATAATTATCAACAGTTACTATAGAAACCATATTATTTTATGTTGTTTTTTTAACATAATTATCGGTCATACCTCAAACTGAACAGTTTGCGATCTATTATACAGGGTGAAGGGGTGTCCCAGTTGGTAAAGCTACAAGCCCCTCCAACATAAGTGTTGGGTTGAAGTTTTTGGGCTTGATGTTTATAAGGGCCGTTAGGTTTACTTGTTCGCGACTCCTAAAACCGTAATTTGTTCTCTCTATATATTATCCCGTCTATATATTGTAACCATTGTACTGAACTTAACAAAATATCCATAGTTGCAGCCCATGGATGTAGATTACACTGACTAGACCACGTAAAATTATAAGTTCGTGTTTCTTTATTTTTATAATTGCATGTTTGTTGTGAATCGGTCTTATTCATTGCGCCGATTAAACCTAACAACAAGGTGAGGTTCAAACCTCTAGGTCGATCTACAGTTAAAAAAAATTCCGTTATACAAAGAACCGGATGACTAGATTTTATATATTTTTATTATTTTTAGTTTTTTTTTTCTGATTCTAGTTAGATCAGGTTGATTGATTCTGTTTTGGGTTGCATTGATCTTGTGGCTTGGGTATTGTTGACGGGATAACAATTTTTTTTGGATGCCTAGAATTTTTTTGAATGGTTATTATCAACTTATAGAGTCGAGTTACTTTGGTCTATTTTGCGTTTGTCATTATGACTGAAGACGGAAAATTGTGATTGAAAAGTTGACGATTCATACTTTAGCTGATGGAAGATGCAGATGGAGGCATTACTAGGTAAAAAAGATTTAGAAAAGGTGCTCGAGGAAAAACCAGAGAAGATGGATAGAGAACATGAAACTCTATGGAATGCAAAAGATAAGAAAGCTAGGGGCACTATTACATCAACGTTGACGAGAAACATGGCTTATAGCATCATGTCAAAAACCACTGCTCGTGGTATGATGTTAGCCTTCTCAAATATGTATGAAAAGCCGTCTGCAGCTAACAAGGAGATCCTGATGAGAGAGTTGTTCACAATAAGAATGAAAGAGGGAAGTTCAGTGATCGAGCACACTAATAATCTGAATTCCATTTTCTCCAGTTTGTCATCTGTTAAGATGAAATACGATGATGAGACCAAGGTTGTACTATTGCTATCTTCACTGCCTGATAGTTGGTCTGGGACAGTGACTGTTGTTACCAACTCAATAAAAACTGACGGGTTGACTTCGAGGCAAAAAGTGGAAGAGAAAGATAATCCAAGTAATTGTATTAGTTTCGTTTTGGTGTATTCGGAGTCTGTGATATGGTCTTCAGTTGAATAGCGTGAGTACTCATGCGGGTGACAAGAAGAATTCCAAAAAAAATAATAATAATAATCAAGTTTGGTTGATTTTGTTGATTTTTGCTTGTGGGTTTTTTATCTTTGATGCATGGGGTACTGATTTTTATTTATATAAGTTTAGGCACTTACTATAAAACTTTTGGCCGGGCATTTTTGTAATTTTATTTTACACATGCTTCAATCTAGAAAGGGCGGCATCAATACGCCGCTTCTCATCGAAGCCTCGAAGGGGCAATTGTTGGCCATGTAGTACCATATAGTACGTACTATTTATGTAAGGGGGCTGCTCTAGACACCAGAAAAATTGGTCTGGACACCGGTTTATACAGCCTGTATAGGACAATACGGGCTGTATAAGCTGGTCAACGCAATAAATGTTAAATTATACGATCCGTATATAACAATACGGGCTGTATTGGACCGGTGTTCGAAAAAAAATTGACAGATGGGGAATGTTTGACCTGTCAGATGTAAATGATAGTTTGGTACGAGGTAAGTCATACGACCTGTATTACATCATACAGGTCGTATAAGTTCCAATCATTTGCAATCATTAGCCCCTCATCATTTGTTGCAATCATTAGTAGTCAATGTTATACGACCTGTATCGAGCTATACAGGTTGGTTAGGGTTTTTTCTGAGTTGTAATTAATGCTGAGAGAGTGTAATACGACCCGTATCATGCTATACAGGTCGTATGTTTGGGTGTCCAGAAAATTTATTTGGGTGTCTAGAGAAAGGGGCTTTATGTAATTCAGCCTGCTTCATATTTTGTACATTTTTGTCGGGATTCAAGATACATTAATTAATTACTCCCATGGTCTAGTGGTGCGATTAGATAAGGTTAAATTTAATTGGAGATTATATTTAGAGGTGATCTCGTATTATCGTGTTTCTTATGTTTATTAGGACTCGGACCCATATCAATACAATTAGAGGAAATCATAAAGTAATTGGGTAAAACCTCCCTCAATGCAAATACCGGGTCTCAAACCGGTGACCTCTTATTGGTGGTAGTCTTCGGAGTACAATTAATTAGGGTGAACCCACAACGGTTTGGGTTTATGATGCTAACTTTTAATAATTACACTTTTAGTACAGGTAAGAAACAATACTTGATTCAAGGAATAGCTAGGTGACATCAAAACTATCCAAAGAAGGCAAAATAGTTCAAAAATGACAAAGAAAATGTTGAAACGTGTTAGAATTTTGGAAGAAAAACTAGTAAAAAATATATTTTTCCGCTAAATGTGAAAATGAGTTTTTCACCAATTATGGACTTAAATAAAATACATATAATACAGGTTGTTGCCTCTGTGTGTTTATGGGTTTACATAGTACGTTGTGAGGGCTTTTCAACGCACCAAACCACGTCCAAATCCGAGCTCGTATGAATAAGATATCGAGGCTCAAAGTTGGGGATGAAACCAAAAGTGGTTTATAAGGTTGAAACCTTACCAACTATTGTTCCTTGAGTATGACACATCCCTTGAACCCTGGGGGGTGCGACCCCTAACTCGTGCCCACGCATGTGGGTGTATAAGGCGCAATGTGACGCTTTAATGGCACATTTGCACTTCAAAATATTTCGGTTGAAGTTCGAGCGGATGGTTCAGCCGGAAAGAGTTGTGAAAACGCGTTTTGAGCTAACTAGTTAAAGTAATTCCGCGTTAATTAGAAATCATTTTGCATTAAAGACGTTTAATGCAAAGTTTGATTATGAATTATTTTGATTGTTCTCCACGACTTTTACCACTATATATACAACATCATAGGTTGATGCAAAACATACCAGAATTCACACAGTATTCTTACTCTCTCTTCTTCCTCTTTCTCTCAAAGAATAAGCTTAAGATCTTTATCTTGTTCGTCAGGATCTTCAAGAACTCGAAGGTAATGTCAGGCTTAGCGTTATCCTGGTCGTACAATACAGTTTAGGCGATTGTACCCTGGGAAACAAAACGGGATCTTCGTTTCTTCTTTGTTCTCAAAACATTTTAAGATTTTAACAAATCATTTCAAAACTATCTGTCTTCATCTTTAAATATTAAATTGTTTTCAAAGGTTCATTTTCATTTATCAGAGTATTTTTTTCATCACTATATTCTTCTTTATCATTTACGTTCATTAATTTATTTCTTTGTAATCATTTCTTATATCCTTGTATGTTTATTCAGTTTGTTTGTAATAATCTATCCTTGTAATCATACTGTATCTAATCATACTGTATCGATCTATTTCATTTCCTTGTAATTGTAATAGGAGTAGATTATTTCCTTTCAATTATATTGTAATAGAGTAAACTCATCTTTTTTGTTGTAATCGTATCAAAATAAAATATTTATTTTATTTCAAATTTCCAAACGGATTCATACAAAACACGAATCAGAAAACAATTAATGAACCAAATAGAGCTTCCAGTTAATGCGTTTACGACTGAGAACGTCGCGAATGAAGAGAGAACTTTATTAAACTAGAACTTCGATATTTACAACTTGGGCTCAATGATTTTCATTAACACCTCTCCCTCCCTCCCCTCTCCCCCCATAATGTATAACTAAATAATTAATGAGCAATCCTAACCAAACAACATTACACCCAATAATTTTTTTTTAAAGGCACCTTAAATTAAAATTCAATAATTTTTTTTTAACGGCAATTTATTTACACACTAAATACACTATTGTCAGTGTTTGAACTCGTAACCTACAACTAAGAGGGACACACATCTACCAAGTGGGCAAGTCCCACATTGACAAATTAAAATTCAATAATACTAAACACTTATCAAACTGAGAGTTGATCCACTTGAATCATTTAATTGTCTTTCATCTAATTGTGACGATTATTAACCATTATAATTTACTACTCCGCCGCTAGGCAGCAACTAGTCAAGTACCTTACAAGGTTTTTATTCACTCGCCCTTTAAATCACTTCTAGGTTAAAACCAACATTAGTAATGAAGTGCTCAAAGTCAATCCCTCACTAGAATTAAGCAACCAACACTTAATCTAGAGGAAACAGAAAGACATACTAAAACCCCATCAACTAAGAAGCAAGATCATGTAAACTAAAACCTAGCTATGACCTAGAAATCGTAGCAATCCTAAATCTACATGCAACTCAGACTTCAAGACATAAAAAATTAACAAACTAAATCTAAAACTAAGACAACTATATTAACCGTCTATCTCAGTTACCAAATTTCTTCTGATTTTTCATAGCACTCCCTAGGGTCGAAGCCGGCCTAACTCACTAACCCGAAAACTATTGAATCATAAATAACATAAAACCTAGATATGAATACGTCTACCAAATCAAGGTTGTAGATACCACAAATCAGAAGGAAAACATAAGCAAAGATCTTGAAATGAATCATAGACTAGATGAACAATTACTTTACTAAAATCATTTCTTCAATCGATCATGGCCATGAAAGAAAGTCAAAATCGTACAAGTATCACATTGTCTCAGATGGTAATGAAAGATTGGCTAGATATTGCTACAAAAGCAGAAACAAACTAATATAAATCCCTTGGATCAGTTGGTCTCAAACCATTGCTTGCAAAGAACACGGTGGTCTTGGTATTGGTAGTCTCTATGCGATGAATCTGGCTCTTTTATACAAATGGAGATGAAGACTTGTGTCGAATGAGGAGGCTCTTTGGACGAGGATTATTAAAGCCATCCACGGATCGAATTTTAGCGAGATGGATAATTGCAAATATTCTAGTACATGGAAAAGAATTTCGAGATCTTGGGACGTTTGCCATAAAGATCAATTCATACATCCTAACACCTTACGTAAAAATGTTGGATCGGGGAACAACACTAGGTTTTGGAAGGATGTGTGGATTGGTGACAACCCCCTTAAAGATCGTTTTCCTCGTCTCTTCGCGTTAACTCTCAACAAGGATGGATGCATAGAAACTTTTCGTAATAACAATAATTGGGATTGGGAATGGCGCAGGTTTATTAGAGGTGGTGCTGAATCTGAACAACTAGCTCTTCTTTTGGATCTTGTTGCAAATTTCACTTTCTCAAATGAAAATGACAAATGGGTGTGGTCCTTGGATGGCGATAACGAGTTCTCGGTCAAATCGATCCGTACTCGAATTGATCGTTTTCATCTTCCGGTTGGCGAATTTGCTACGAGATGGTTAAGGTACATCCCAAGGAAAGTTAACATCTTTGTATGGAGATTGTTTTTGGATCGTTTACCTACACGTTTAAACCTCTCTAAACGTGGTATCGAGATCAACAGTATCTTATGCCCCATTTGTAATGCTCACGTGGAATCTTCTTCTCATGTTTTCGGAGAATGCGACCTCTTTGTCAAAATCTTGGATCGTATCAAAGGTTGGCTAGATGTAGAGTGTCTTGTTTCTTCTAACCCCCACAGGTTGTTCGATGCTATAGAAGAGACGAAGATTACGAGGATCAAGAAAGATACGATTCATGCTATCATGTATACTACATGGTGGCTTGTGTGGAAGACTCGTAACATGTTCATTTTTCAACCAAGTAAAGTGCGGAACGGCGGCTTATTTGATACTATTGTTTATAATTCCTTCTTGTGGTTCAATGCTAGAAATCATAAGTGTGCGGTTCATTGGAACAACTGGATGATTAATCCTCTGCTTTTCATGTAATTTATGCTCCTTTGTGAGCCTGTTTTAATAAAATCTTACTGCCGTTCAAAAAAAAAACTAATGAAAACATAATTGTGCAAACCGAATGCTTTGGGTTTCTTCACTTTGTTCTTCATATCCACCCTTAAGTGATGGAATGATAATTCCAGGGCTCTTGATCTACTTTCTATCTTATGGTATTCGTCTCTAGTCTCTTTTTCGTCTTCTGACCTCTCTCAAAATTCTCTCCAAATCGTCTTTTTTCTTCTAACCGAACTCGAGTATTTATATTTGAGAATTAGGGTTTTCTCAAAACATGAAATAACGAGTAGTTATGAGAATGGAATATCCGCCGACTTTGTGTGGCCGATAACCACTAGGTTTATTCTTCTGGTGACATCTTCACAGTGAGCCATTAAGATGTAACGGGTCGTCTCGTTCTCTGTTTCTCTAGAATCCTTTTTTACTTTTCTCAGAACTTGAGTTTTTACCATCAATCCCTCATTAATCAGTAGCAAAACTTCTCATCAATATAAACACCTAAAAACATATTTTTAAATGAAAACAATCAATAATATGACTAAAAGCAATAAAAAACATTGAACATGTAATTAGGATTAGACGGGTCTAAAAATCTGATATTTGTAGCATATCAACACATGATTATGACAGTTTTTGTTGTACCTATTATGATAAAGTGCAAATATGATTTGAAGCTTAATGATCATGTTAAAAAGATAAATCTGACTTTCTATAGACATATGCCATTTGACCATATCAACCAAATAATGGGTCATGCAAAATGGCTGGTTAGTCCAATTCTTGAATTGGTCTTGCACCATTTTGTTGTGGAACTTGATCAAGTGACTTGTGAACTTTTGCATGACTTTTTGTCCTTTCATTTGGTTTATTCACATCATCCCAATTGAACCATCTAATCCCATAAGTTGTTTTTATCAATTAATCATAGCAAGAAACATCACAAGTCAGATTTATGATACAATTAAGTTTTTATTGGAGGTGTGTATTAGTGTATATATATACAAAATATGTGTTTATGATAAAGAGTCTTCCGCCTTTAATCTAACAATATCAAGATATTATATCAAGATATTGAATAAGACTTAGCCTTTTTTTATTACAAATATAAAACTAGCCGTTCAAAAAATCTCTCTAAAAATCAATGCCACGGTGGCGGTTACCTCGATGGAACTGCTTCATACCCTACAACCTTATAAAAACAAAGGTAATGGAAATATTAATGAATTGGAAAGGTGAGTTGGAAGACAAAGATGTGACTTTTCATTGAATGGAGGTGGATACTCCACGTCGACATTTTAAATTATTTTTACAAAAATAAAAAAAATATAAAAACCTCGTACGTTTTCCATGCCGACAATTAACAACTGTCCAACATGTCAAAACCTAGGCCCACCTTAAAATGGAGAAGTTTTAAATGGATGCTAGCTAATACATCTTAACTTGTTTTAACGTGCTTAGCTTCTAGCGTCGGTCATGTTTAAAACACGTGTTTATCCCCTTTGCCTTTGATACTTTTGGGTTCCTTGCGTCGGAGGCAGTTGATTTCTTACGACGGGTTCAGCGGGTCGTGCACGGCAATTCGACATCCCCTAAGGCTCATAACTTTGTGTTTAGTAGAATTGGGTTTGCTATTCAAAAGGGCCTAGCGGCGCAGCTTGTTGCCCGCTTACCCGCCACCTCTTTGTAATTTGTTGTGTTTTAAGAAATTTGATATAAAAAAAAAAATAAAAAAAAATTAGGAAAGGTTGAATCTAGTAATCGATAAAATGGTTTAGATTAGTCTTACATTATTAAAATATGGGTTTAATAGAAAGTTCACAATAATAAAACTAATCCAACACGTAGTTTTTGTGATCACACCATATACGGTGTGGTAAAATAACTGATAAAACTTGAAATGTGGCCCAAACGGTTTGAAAAATTAACAAAAGAATGTTAAAAAATACGAAATGTTTGAACATGTTGCATAACCCACGTTTTGAATAACCTAACAAAACAATTTAAGAAAAAAAATAATCAAATATAGATTCGTAAGGATACCATACAACAACAACCAACAACCATGCCCAATAATATCCCATCAAAAGCGTAAGGATACCATAGATTTATTAAAAAAAAAAAGGTTGACTAAATTAAAAAAAATAACATATTTAGATTAACATACAACAATAACCAACAATCATACCCAGTAATATCTCATCAAAAGCGTAAGGATAACATACATTTATTAAAAAAAAGGTTGACTAAATTAAAAAAAAAACATATTTAGACAAAAACATATGATGCCATATTAAAATTTACGCAAGTAGCGAAAAGCAATTGAAAAACGTGAAAGGGGAAAAAATTGTCAGCGAGAATCGAACATGCGTCCTTGGGCGGTTCAAAGTATGCATATGGTTTTAATCCTTGGGCAGTGCAGGGAGAGAAGGGTCCCTGTAACAACCCTCCGGCGTAAGAATCAAGTAACTCGGATGAGGAGCGTGTTTGCTTATAAATTTTCAGAGAGTAAACTGTTTTTATAGAAGATGATGATAATCAAGAGTACCTTTTGATCTAGTGATTATAGAGTTTACATTAGGTTTGTGTGGCGTGAGTGAGTGCAAGACATGACGTGTGAACCGACTTTCAGTTGAAAATATTCCTTTTGTATGAAAAAATCTGACAGATTAAAGTTTTCAAGCAAATCGTTAGTTTATTAGCTATATGCCCTTCTTCTAAAACCGTCATTAAATGAGGATCACGGATGTGAGCCCAACTGCCATTCGGTTAAAGACATAAGAACTCGTTATTGATAAAATGATAAAAGGCAAGTAAAGTCGACTCCTCTTGTGTGAAAGGAAAATGAAAATCGAAGGTGTGTGGGGTAGTATAGGACACGTGGCGAGATATGAATGGAAAAGACGATAGCGTTAGGGATACGGTAAGGTTACCGGGAATAGCCGGTAAACAAAAAGGTGAATGAAGAGGCGTGAAACTTGTGGGTTTGCCGTATTTGGAATATAGATAATATGAAAAGTGATTTTAAGGTTGTGCGATATTTTACCTTAAGTGGAAATGTTTTGATGTTATATGCCTACCGTCCACTACAATATATTCTCCATTTACATCTCTTTTTTTTATTTCTAACACTATTTTTTTATATTTATCCGTATTTAATTCTAGTATTTCTTATTTTATATATGAAGGAGAAAGTTGTTATTTACTTAAAAAGTTAAGAGTTAAAAAAAAGCAAAGTAGTTTTTTAAATAAGGAATTAAAATTATCTTTTTAGTGAAAATAAATAAATTAAACAATCTATTTAATGACTATTGATATTATAGTAGAGTAAATAATAAGTCAAATACAACAAATTGTTTTTTATATACAAAAACATATCACGTTATAAGTTGTCATTGTAGCAAGATCGTTCGGGTTTCTGACTGGTCTCTTGTTCTATTTGTGATTATGGAATTATAGATTTAGTCGGTAAAGATTTAAGATGGTAATTGTCAATACTATAATATAATTATTTGAGTGTTTATTTTGTTACTCACGTGAGTCTAATGGTTTAAATGTCACGTGGCAACCTCTTATAGACTGTCAATTTTTTTCCTTTATGTTTTCTTCGTTTTAGTTTCATACCGTAATATTTACATATTAGTTTTTTGTCACTTTCTCTATTATTTTAGTTTAATAGTGTTATGTAGCTTTTTTTACTTGTATTTTCATTAAATTAACTGCTGTTTTATGCTTAATTTGACTTGATTCTTGAGATAATCTTAAAACCAATTTATTTCTCCCCTTTTGTCTCATCGGTCATGAGAAAACACTTTAGCTTAATTTTTTTAACGCCTAAATATTACACTAACCTGTTTTTAATGGGGCTCGAACCATTGATCTTAAGAGAGAGTAACACTTTAACTTCAATAACTTTATCAATTGGAACCAACCCTCGAGCCTAATTAAAGACGAAGACGTACATGTCATTTGTTGGGACCATTATGGAGTTAATTTGCAACTTGTTTTTGCCTTTACCACTTCACGCATGGAAACGTTGAAATATATGTTGCATTCATAACTTTTGATGTTAACAAATAATTAATTTAGTTTTGTCATTTTACACATCAAACGTGCTTTATTGTTACAATATAATATTAAATTGTATGTCTTGACAAAACGTCAAAACCCTAAACGATATCTTCAAACGTTGCTAATCGGTCAAAAGAGCCAGGAAACATTAGTGTTTATAGTAACGAGAAACAAAGCAAAATAAAGATCTATATGGGATTATTCAAAGATTCATCATATAGGATTATTTTAAGGAAAATGAAGATCTATATGGGATTATTCAAAGGATTCATGTGGGATTATTTTAAGAACCTTTCGTTTTTAGTCAGTTGTATAAATGGGTTGAATTATTCCTAGTTAATTAAAGGATATGAATAACAACTGATAATAAAAAAGATAGTGTTTGATAATTAATAGATGTGTTAAAGGACGAATTAAAATTACAAGTAATAGAAAATGTTCGGATATATATCCATAGTTCAAGCGGAAATGCAAAGGGACCAAATGTTGGTTAAGTCACTTTGCATGTGTGGTATAGTGCAATAGGTCTTCATCGGTTCTTGGGAAGTCGTTCTTATTTCTTTTACTCCAGGCTTTCTTTCTTGTTCCGTTTTGCGTTGGTTTTTTTTTTTTGCGTATTTCTTTCTTTGGGTCATGTTTATTTTTATGAGCAACTCGTTTGGGTCTGTTTGTATCGTTGGATCGTCTTGTCTAGTTTCTTACTAGGTGAGTCATTTTAATAAATTGGTGTTATTCACGTGTTGTTAAATGGTTTATCTAACTTTTAGAGTAAATTACTATTTGGCCCCTTATGATTTGAGTCATTTAAAACTTTAAGTGCAAAAAGTAAGCTTCTAACATATCAATTTCTGATATTTTATTCTTTTTTAACTCTTTTGGTCATTGTGTCTCAAGTCGTCACATGCTAAAATAGTTAAAGAAATTAAATATAGGGAGCCAAAACAATTAGATAAATAAAACGTGAAGCGTCCATATGTCATAAAATTCCTTTTGGATTGAAAGTGTTAAATAGCCAAAACCAGCCGTAAGGACCAAGATAATAATTTACTCTAACTTTAAGCATGACTATAAAAAAGTTGATTGTTCATGATGATTCTTGATATTCATTTTCTACATAAAATATCACAAGATTTTTCTTTAGATTTTTACGTTCTTATAATAAGGGTTTGAAGGTAGAGTAAGTGGATTTTTGGAATCACTTTCGTAGTGGAATAATGGTGGAAGATGTGTTGTGTATATAGAGGGGACACTTGGCTATAGAAGGCTTCATACCCTTTTCCTTCAACAATCAACGCTCTAGTTTTTTTGTTTTTTTTTGTTTTTTTTTTTATGTAATTAACCTACACAAAAAATATATTTTATGTTTTACTCAAATTTTTTATTAAATTATTTAACTGGTTATATCAGACATTCATTATGTTTTATATTTGTTTTAGAGAAAGTCATTTGTCACTAATTAAAGAGGTTAAAATTATCCGTTAAATCAGACGTATTTTTTTCAGTTTGCAACATATTTTAATAAAACCTTAAAAATAAAAACTAACTCTTTTAAAAATCACAGCTTCGTTAAAAAACCAAAACAAGATGTTGCAAAATGACGGAAGTACCCCTAACTTAACAGCTAATTTTAACCTCGTTAATGACAAAAGTCTTTCCTTTATTTTCTTTTCTCTTCTCAACTGAAATCGGGAACAGGGCGTAACCAAATTGATGATTAATATTGGTAATGGAATAAACATCAAAGTAATCAAAATAATAAAAAAAAACATGAAAGCATACGAGAGCTTTACTGTGGGTAGAGGGTCCAACACACCACCGGATCTGGAGACCCGAAATATCGAGATAAAAAACACTTCGAACACATAACCAACACCACCACTAGACGCGACTTGGAGAGCAGAGAGCAGAGGTGGTTGGAACGACGGTAGAACGCGCCGTTAGAAGGTGCGGGGACGACGGCGCGTGGAGGCCGTAGGCGGCGCGTGGGAGGTCGGACGACGGTGATTTTTGGGATGTAGGCTAATCGAGGGACGAGGAATCCAGTGATGTGGGAGGTGAGATCCCAAAGCCGGCCGAAAAAAACAAAATTAGGGTTTTGGACGGGTTTGAGAGAGAAAAGAGAGGAGTTTATGGCTGTGATACCATGAAACAGTTTGTGGAATCCCTCCTTAGAGATCTCAACTTTGTATTATCACCGGTATATATAGTTACAAGAGAGTAGTATTAGGGTTACATATTTACAATATCACATCCAGTTTATTTAACCTATCTAACAAGTACATAAAGAAAATTTGGCATCCTTTCTTCTTTGAGGACTTTTGAAGTATTCTTAACACTCTTTTAGATCATAGTCTTCAATAGTACAACCCATGTCATAGTATATTGATTCTATATAAATATTTATGAATACCAATGTCGTTCACCTAGAGGTATTAAGGTGTTACAAAATGATGCTCCTCCCCAGATCTCAAATGGTTGAAATTTTAAATTTTAATTTTTATAGTGGATAAATATGTCGTTTTATGAGTAGAATTAGAAGTTAACATGAGTAATGTAGTCATATAATATCTCCAATCTTGATATTGATCACCTTTTTGATAAATGATGTTGCATATTAAGCATACACAAGTTTGTGTTTTAGAACATACTTAAATATTGGGTTTGGAAATGTAAGTGGTGGTAGATGATCGGTTAAATAATCATGCTTCTGTTTTGAGCAATTTTTTTTTCTCATAAAACTTCTATATTTTGTGTTTGATAAAAATTTGAATTTTAGCTTTGTTACAAACAAACCATAAGCATTAAGAAAAAGTTTTTCCTTTTTTTTTTTAAAGATATACTCTTTGACCAACAAATGTTGGCAAAGATCTTATAGTTTGTTTAAAAAATAAAAAATGTGCCGAAACGTTTTTAAAGCAAATAGACCAACAAATCATTTGTGATTGGTTTTACTTTTCAAAATATCTTAGGAAGATTCTCTTAAGATATCACAAAACTTACTTTTAGAAAATTTAAATTATATTTATAAATTATAATTTGAGTGATATAAAACCCGTTTATTAAGTGCTTGATAAAACTTATTCATGGATGACAGCATATATATTATCTCTGTTGGCCTTGATTCTTTACATGTGACACAGTTGATAAAGAATCAAGCCAACACATTGAGTCATGCATCAACTATATAACTATTGTTATAATCTATAGTGTAATACGCACCGTATTACAATTATTATTAATGAGATGAGTTAGAAGCGATCATTTTCTTTGTATTAGTGAGACTAGTTGAAGCTAGGTGACTACAATCTATTTAGTGAGACAATTGTACAAGAAGTGATGTCTATCTTTTTATATTTTTAGAGCATTTACATTGGCTTCTTTATATTATACGTTATTCTTAAATTTTTAAAGAAAATAAAGAAATGTCTTTTCCTTCTACATCAGCATCTTTATATTTAAACCTTATACTTAAATTTTAAAAGATAAATATAAGGATTGGTAAATATACCAATCAATTACACATGTATGAGGTTTTTTATAAGGATAATGAATGTGATGTAGAGTGTTTTTTTAAAAGTCTTTAAGTTTTATGGGATTTTAAGAGGTTGGTTCTTTATCCAGCCTCTTCAATTTTCGATATCCAATTTGTTTCCAGCATGAATTGATAAAATACCAATCGATCGAGTGAATGGCTCTTTCGAAATCTAATCTGAATAACAAACACTTCATTTTGCTTCTTTCAGTCCCACTGGATGTGTTCATTGCAATAGTGAAAAGAAACAGGCGATAGTAATTCTCACGCCCATAAGTATTTTAAGTTCTTTTGTATGCAAGTCGTTTACAAGGGTCGAGACTTTATGGGATTTCAAGAGGCCGGTTCATTATTCAACCTCTTCAGTTTTTTATATCTCATTTGTTCCATAAATGAATTGATAAAAGACAAATCGATCGAGTGAAATGCTCTTTCTAAATCGAATCTAAATAATAAAAAACTTCATTTTTCTTTTTATAATCCAACTCGACATTTCATTGCAATAGTGAAAAGAAACAGTGACAACACTTCTCATGCCCATACCTATTAAGAATTATTTTGTATGCAAGTTTATACAAGGGTCGCGACTATATGGGATTTCAAGAGGCCGGTTCATTATCCAACCTCTCCAATTGGCGATAACCCATTTATTTCATAACTGAATTGATAAAATACAATTTGATCGAGTGAAAGGCTCTTTCAAAATCCAATTTGAATAACAAACACTTCATTTTGCTTCTTTTAAATCCAACTGGACATGTCATTGCAATAGTGAAAAGAAACGGTGATAGTATGTCTCACGCCCATACATATTAAAACTATGCGAGTCGTTTACAAGGGCCGATACTTTATGGGATTTCAAGAGACCGATTCAAAGATGTATTGACAAAATATCTCATTTGTTTGAACTGATAAAATACCAATCGATCAAGTGAAAGTGAAAGGCTCTTTCAAAATCCAATCTGAATGACAAACACTTCATTTTGCTTCTTTTAGTCCAACCGGACATTTCATTTCATGACATTCCCGTTAAGAACGTTTTCCCTTCACAAATGCTACTGATTGTTTTCACCAATTATCGAACTCATCACTTCCTTAAGCTGATCAACTTTATGTTTAATGACAATTACTTTGCTCCATCATAGGTGAGGCTCGAACCTTACATCAAGGGGAGCCTTCACCACCTTAACTCTATTGGCTTTTCCATTGGACCCAACCCCCCCCCCCCCCCTTCTTAAGTTGATCAACTAGTAGCTTTAGTAGATCATGATTGTTAGACATAATCTAGGGACTAGAATTGTAATATGATTGTATATATAAACCCATCTTTATTCACCCTATATGAATGAATCATTTAAATAGCATGAGAATGAATTTCATGATAAGTAAAATGTTTTCATATTTTTTTAATATTTAACAATAAAAAAAATAAACAAAGTACTTGTTAATAGAAATACTAACTTTGCTCAATTTGTGGTTTTGTTACGTGGCACAGGTCATGATAAGTTTTTTTATCTTTAAATTAAGGTGCTTTATTGGTTTTAGCTTTAGTTTTATATCGATGTCTTTACGTATCTAGTTTTGTGTAGTGTTTTTTAACCAATGCGACATGGATTAATACCAAGTCAAGAAAACAAACCCATATTTTCATTCCCGACGTCATCTTTTCAACTCGGAGCATTCTATTAAAATTTACAACTTAATCCACTAAACAAGCAACAACATCTACCTTATCCTTTTAATATTTGCACAAATGTAATGAAACATCACAGATTATACAAAACGAACACTCACACTCGCACGCCGCAACATCTAATTTTTCTTAATTGTAATGTATCCGGTTCTTAAAACAGTCCGACACGCCAGTGAACAATAAAAACGACAATTTCATTGTTTGGCACCACTTCTTACCGATCATTTCTTACGACGACACAACAAGACGCGCCGAAAGAGTATCTAATTTATCAATTATAAATTATATTATTACTATTTAAGAAAATAAAAATGTGTTGGAGTATTGATAAAGAAGGCACATATAGATATAGATTTTTATTTTTTTTTCTAAAAGAAGAAGAGGCAACCTCCTTTTCCGGTAAACAAATGTTCACTCTTAAAATGGGCCTGACATGTCCCCTCTATCTCTCTCTCTCTCCCCAATGGAACCACTCATCTTTCTCTCTCCTTGATATTTTCTGATCATCTTCTCCGATCACCGGCCGGCCGTTTCTCCTCCTCCCTCGCCTCCGTCTCCTCCTCCACACGTGTATAACAACTAACTACCTGAAAACCTTCAAATTGATCACTTCAATTCGACGATACATGTAAATATCTCTTATAACTTCAACTTTAATCTCAACTGTCTGATAACCGATCGTTGAAATTGTAGATCAATATAGAGTTATAGACTCATATATCAATATATCATCCACACAGAGAACAGATTCGTTTCGTGTATAGTTTGGTGCAGAGATTATCAGATTAAGATGCTGGATCTCAATCTGAACTTCGTTAACGAAGACGAGACGACGGCGTTTCGAGATATGGAGGAATCCGGCACGTCGAACTCGTCTGTGGTTAATGCGGAAGGTTTCAACTCCAGTAATGCCGGCGACGGCGACGCCGACGAGAACTCGAGCTCTGCCGGCGGCGCCGGCGAGAGTTTCTCCGGATTCAACTTTGACATATTGAAAGTCGGAGATACTAGCGCTCAGAGTCAGTCCGGTAACAGTTACGCCTACGGTGAGGAGAATCGGGGCCAGATTTTGACGAAGAACGGGTTTGTGACTCGGCATCTGTTTCCGATGAGTGAAGGAGATGAGTCCGGGAGGTTAAGCTCGGCGAATTCGTTGTTGTTGTGCCCTGACACGAACGAATTGCAGGAGATGAGAGTGGTGCAGGTACAGGTACAACCGCAGAAGCCTAACGTACAACCGAATCCGGTGGGGAAGAAGAGCAGGAGAGGACCTAGGTCACGAAGCTCACAGTACAGAGGAGTTACTTTCTATCGGAGAACTGGTAGATGGGAGTCTCATATCTGGTTCGTTACTTATTTCACTTTATTTGACTAATTTCACTTATTTCATTTGTTTTTGTTGTAATTTTGTTTGCTACATATTTGGCTTTCAAGTTTCAATACTTATAGTTATATCTGTACTTGTGTGATTTGATGCAGGGATTGTGGGAAACAAGTTTATTTAGGTAAAGGATTTCTGTTTCCAATTTTAGAATGGAATTACTATTTTGTTTTTGTTCTGTTTTCTATTTTTGGAATTTTATGATGAATTACAGTTTTGGATTTGTGTATTTAGGGGGATTTGACACTGCTCATGCTGCAGCTAGGTATGATTATGATATTATGATAAATTGCTTGTAGTTTTGCTGTCTTCTTTATCAGAATTTGAGTATTTGATTTTGATTGTGATTGTGATTGTTGTTCAGAGCCTATGATCGAGCTGCGATTAAATTCCGTGGTGTTGATGCTGATATCAATTTTAGTATAAGTGACTATGAGGAGGATATGAAGCAGGTTTGAACTTTGAACTCTGAACTTTGATAGATACTTGATCAGTTAAGCATCCACTGGATTTGGTTGAATTTGTTGGATCTAATTTGTTTCTGTTTTTGTTTTTGGTTGAGGAAGATGCCAAACTTTTCGAAAGAAGAATTTGTGCACATACTAAGACGACAAAGCACTGGTTTTTCAAGAGGGAGCTCGAAATACAGAGGGGTGACATTGCACAAATGTGGCAGATGGGAAGCGCGGATGGGGCAGTTTTTGGGCAAAAAGTGAGGGTCTACTACTTACAATTCTTTTAAATTAAGTTCATAGTTATGCATTGTATGTTGTAATGAGTACAAAGAAACTTTGGATATCAATTTGAAAGAAGAATTGAGAATTGAATGATTGGAGACCTGATTTTCATCATGGAGATTCCAATGCCTGCAGGTATATATATCTTGGGCTATTCGATAGTGAAGCAGATGCTGCAAGGTCCTGATGATCATGAATTTACATATTCATATCCCACCTTCATACTGAAACTTTCTTTTCTTTTTAACCCAAAATTCTCAATCTGCAACCTCAATTTGGAATCATCTAACAATCTCTCCCTCTTTTATGAAAATTAGGGCTTATGACAAGGCGGCAATCGAGTATAATGGAAGAGAAGCCGTGACCAACTTCGAGGCTAGTAGTTATGAGGGAAACATGCTTCCTGCAACTCATCATGGTAACTTCCATCTACCATGATCATTTGTTTGCATTATTTCATGCAAATATGTTTGTTAATCTGCACGAGTTCAAGTTCCTCTAGCATAGGCCTCAATTTTGAATCCAGCTCCTATTGTTTTGCCTTTAACTCTCTTGAAGGCCACCTGCTGCATTTTACCTGATCTCATTGCAGAAGGGTAGTAGGGGTCCCTTGAGTTATGGATTTTCACAGTTATGAAAAAACTTTTTTTGCCATGTGATGCAGGAAACGAACACAATCTGAATTTAAGCTTGGGCATTTCAACCCATTCTGTTGGAGCGGGCACAAGTAAAAATGAAAATTTAGAGAGAGCCCATTTGAACTACATGCATGACACTCGGAGCTTACAGGTAAATATTCCAAAACATATCCTTCTGGGTTGTATTACATTGTGATGTTGCCTCCTTAAATAAATAGTAACATACAAATACTCTATTGTTATGATATTATGGCAGTTGGAGAACCCTGTTTCAAGCATGGCGGGTATGGCAGCTCTTAAAGGAGTACCCATAAATTCAGGCCACCCTCCATCATGGAGCGGTGTATACCCAACCTTCGTTCCCAACTACGAGGTAATTTTAGTAATAAGTTTTTATATGATTTCATGCTCGTTATTTTAAATAAAACGTATTTGGCGTCTCGTATGTGTTTTGTTACACAAAACACATTGATAGCTTCTGTACCTGTTTGACCCAGTTACTCATGAATTGGGTCAGTCAAAGGTAGAGTGTCTCAAATGGGCGAAACGGGTTGACCCGAAGGGTATTTTTACCATATAAACCCTCCCAAATCGTGTGAACGATTGGACAACTTTTGAAATAACTTACCTTTTTCATTTTTTGACTCCAAAAAGCGTTTTGCAGTCGATACAGGTCAAACCAACCCAATCTCACCCGTTTCGACCTGTACAAAATTTACTCATAAACCCATAAACCAACCCGTTTTGACCCATAACATAACCCAAGCAGTTTTCTCGCCTCTTAACCTAATATTTTTTTTTAGGGAAGTGCAACAAATAGCAGGAACATGACAGTTCCATCACAAGGACCACCCTACTGGGGGTGGCAACTGCAGGGTCTAAATCACATTCCCGCAGCAGCATCATCAGGATTCTCAGCTCCAGCAGCCACTTCCGGCAGCCACCACTCAATGGCGCCTCTCAACATCCATTATTCTCCTCCGCCTATGGCCGCCGCAAGCTCCTCCCAATACTACTACCAGATAAGACCGCCACAGCTACCTCCTCCGCCTTAACTTTGTCTAAAAAACATTGTTGATATTGACCGAGTGACTCTGATTGTTTCATATAGTAACTGCTAAAGGCTATGGTGTTAAGCAGCAGGACTGCCTCATAATCATGTGTGTGTGCTTTTGTGTGTAAGAATCAATGAGCACTATGTTTGCTACCACTGGTCTTATTTCTAAAGAGATGGTAGTTTAAAGAATATATATGTATGTATGTATGTTAGTATGTATGTAATAATAGGTAAACTTAAGTATCATCTCAGATGTTTTAACAACTTTTTGAAGAGGAATAGTGTGTTCATGAGGACAAAATGTGATATGAAGAAGACGTTCGGCGACGAGTCCAACCATTTTCGCTCATTCTGGATAGCACTATGCTAGTCATTGGTCCGGCTAGGAATTCGGGTATTCGAGAATTTATGTGGTTTTTCCTCTTTTACTTGTGAGGACTTACAATTACAAGTCCACTATATATATAGATATTTAGGGTCTATCATATGCAAAACAAATCTTCTTCTGCCTTCAAAACTTTTTGAACCGCACTTTATTTTTCTTTTAAACTGGGACGGTCATGGTAACCGATCGTGCTCTTATATTTTAAAAGTTAAAAAGCTATGTATGACACCACTTGATATGTTCATATCAAGGTTTTCGCTAACAAAACCTCAATACACTACGATCTATCTCCGTATGTGTTTAAATGAGTATGTTTTAATCATAATTTTCGAATTAAAAAACCAAAGTATTATGTTATGTTTTCCAACTCATATTTGCGAAGAAAATTGGCTTCATTGGTTTTGGATGAACTTGATTTTCATGGTTTATCAAAATCTCACATTTTGTCTCTAAACTTTTAAAATTAGGGTTATGGTCCTTTTAGTTGCAATGGTTTAGAGATTCATGTCTTACACGTGAGATAAATGTGCAACGTTAAAGACCATGACCCTAAATTTCAAAAGTCGGTAAACAAAATATGTGTGAGATTTTGACAAACCACATGGACTATAGATAGAAATTTACTCTTTAATTTATGTGATAAAAAAAACAACAGAAAATATAAGGGTGTTGTAGAAAGAAAAGTATTCCCATGAGAGAGAATGGTGGAGAATAAGGTAAAGTGGGTAACAAGTAATATGCTTGCTGCCTCCTTTTGACCCAATTATTGTTACGTTATTGGCCCAATCAACGTTCGAAAAGGTGCTTATTGCAATTATGGTCAAGTTGATAATTTATTGGAGAGGGTTTTGCCACGCCCAAAAGTAGAAAATTCATTCCCACATTTCAAACTAGTTTGGTTAGGATGCAAGTTAAAACCGGATTAGAGGCAAACCGGGTTTCAAAGTAGTCGGGTTAGGTCGGTCCCATTTGATTTAAAATTTAATTTATCATCGACTTGCCTTTTTCTTTATATTTGAATATGTTCCAACACTAAGACTATATACACGTTTTAACACTTCTAGTCCAATTTCAAAAATTATAACATTTCAGGGCCTGTACTTTTAATTTTATAACAATTTTAGTCACATTTTAAAATCCCATCAAAATTAACGGCTGAAATCCGTTTAATGAGGGCTATTTTTGTATTTAAAAGTTTTTCCTTTTTATTTATATTTATGTGATACAAAAAGCAACATCACTTCCAAAAAAAAAAAATTTGATCGTTTCTCTTCCCCCAAAACCCTAATATGTGATTTGGGGGTAGAGAACGATCAATCTTTTCTTTGGGGGGAAGTGATGTTGCTTTTTGTATCACATAAATATAAATAAAAAGGAAAGGGGTTTAATTACGAAAAAGCCCTCATTTAACGGATTTCAGCCGTTAATTTGGATGAGATTTTAAAATGTGACTAAAATTGTTAAAAAATTGAAAGTACAGGCCCTAAAATGTTATAAATTTTGAAATTGGACTAGAAGTGTTAAAATGTGTAAACCTTGAGGACCAAAATCGAAATTAACTCTTTTGTTTTTTATAAATTTGATAATAATTTTTTTTTTTTGAAGAATTATTTAATTTATACTGAAAAGTAACATACACCACTCAAGTCAACAGCTATGTGGAGCGCACATTTGTAAAACTTATGCTTACTTCTAGAACATAAAATCAAGACTTCATGGGTTCTTGGACGATAGTCGAAAGTCCTAATAGTGGATACTATGGGCCATCAAAACTTACATTTTTAGTAGCAACTTTCTTACAATCTTACTGAAGATTAAATCTAATCTTCGGTAATAACTATGTGCTTCTAGAAGAAAAGTTGGTCTTTGGAAGTATAACCACCCAAGGAGGCGACCGAACCACCATGAGGCGTCAATGGTGGGAGATAGCAACCGGAGAATAGACACCCGTCTGGGGTGCCGCTCGGTAATAAGATCATTCATGGGTTCTTGGACGATAGTCGAAAGTCCTAATAGTGGATACTATGGGCCATCAAAACTTACATTTTTAGTAGCAACTTTCTTACAATCTTACTGAAGATTAAATCTAATCTTCGGTAATAACTATGTGCTTCTAGAAGAAAAGTTGGTCTTTGGAAGTAACTTTGTTCATCGGAAACAAAGTGGTTACTACTGATGGTTATTTGCTAATATTGGATAACTATCAAGAGTTGACAGTTGTAACCGTTAACTGATACCTCATAGCGAACAATTACAACGGTTTGTTGTATGGCTTCCCTTACTGTCTAAAGATGATCTTTGGTCTAGTAAGTAATTTTCGCAACAGAATTTCATATTCATTTTTGAAAATTCACCGTCTTATCTGATTAAAAATTCTATTGTACCATTGAAATATTCAATTTGAAAGTGATTTATATGATTCATAGCATATCTAAGTCATACTCGAAACCGAGAACTTACAAAAAAGAGAGATAGAGACAAGGAGTGCATGAAGGGTAAGTTCATCTACGGTGATGAAGAGTCGCATTTTGCTCAAAACTACGAAAGCCTGAAGCAACATATAAGGAGCGATGCTCTCTCATACCATATAGACCAGATCATCAACCCCAAATGGTGGACCTCCCGTCATGATTCATGAATGGGTACCACCAAAATATCTATACATACACACACATGTGTGAATATATATAGGGTGAGGTTAAAATAAGAAGCACTTTTTACTGAGAAGTGTAAGAAGTGCATGGTATTTGGATTTTTTTTTTTTTTTTGAACGGTCAACGAATGCCCCGGAAAACCCGGGGACTATTTACACCATGGTATTTGGATATTAATGATGGTGTTACCTTTAATTATATTTTTGGTAACTATATTGATTTTAGAAATTTCATATGTTTATCAAAATTATAATTAAGGGATAGCATCATGCATTAATCTTCAAACATCATGCCCTTCTCACACTTCTTAATGAATGATTTTAGAATTTAATTAGTGGTGTTTCCTATTTTAGGATTGTCATATGTTTACCAAAAGTATAATTTAAGGATAGCATCATGCATTAGTATCAAACATCATGCCCTTCTTACACTTTTTACACGAAAAGTGCTTCTTATTTTAACTCAACTCTATGGTGTGTCCCTCACTAAATTAACCCGAGATCAACTCCTTCAAGATCCCTCCCATGCTTGAAAGGATCAAAACCTCCTCACACGATATCAAATACCCTCAATCAACGTGAGGAATTCGTTGATTGAGTGATTCAAGCAAACCAATAGAAAATATAGATAAAGAACAAGAACAAGATGAATGACAATCAGAATGGTCATAAAACTTCAATAGTGCACACGATTCTCCAAGGAGAAATCGTCTAGTACACTTGAGAGGAAACTCTTATGATAAGAGAAAACCCTCGAGGAGGAATCTCTATCTCTGGCTCTCATCCGTTCTCACACTCTTTCGAATGGCCAACCCTTGTCTAGAAGCTAGAAGGTTGTATTGTAGGCACATACAACCTCCTCGAACAAGTTCATTTCGGCCCAAGCCTAACAAGACAAACCCAAAAGGCCCACTAGCTAATTAGCCTACAAAATGCCCGTAGACTAATATAAACCGAACACCAACTAAGCATTTAATAGCTAAGCCTTTATCATTTCCTTACAATGCTAGTTTAAGACACACTTTTATACTGCCTCATGAAGTTTCTAGGTACTTTTAGGCCATCTATAGCGGAGGCTGGTAGCACGCCACCACTACCTGACATCGCATGAAAAGTGAAGAAATCCGCATGGAGTTACGTAGGTCCATTCACACAGGTGACTAAATCCAGCATGATTGTGTGAGGAGGAAGAACGTGTATATGGATGTTATGTGACTCGTGAAAAACCGCTACGTCTCGACATGAGAAGGCGTGTTGACATGAAGCTTTTTCCACTACTCATAGCCTTAAAAAAATTCTTTACCTATCCTTTTTTAACAAACTCTTGTTAACAAAAATACTTTGTAAAAAAAAACCAATGTGAATTAACTTCTCTTAACAAACTTCTTTCACATTTGAAAAAAAAAAAAAAAAACAATCTCCGTTATCTTTTCTAAACAAAACTTTTTTACAATTTTTAATTTTCTTTTTTAGTTAAACCTAAACTAGACCATGAACGCCCCTAGGTTAACCTACTTCTAACACTTGTTCCCTTCTAAAACATATTACCAAAATAAACATTTTGCAAGGATTATTCAAACGGGGTTGCGACAAGGTTTAGAAGTCGCCTCAAATTCATGTACGATAATCACTTGTATATGTAGTAATAGTAGTAGTAGTAGTATAGTTAGTTTACTCACACGACAAAGAATGTCAACTTAAAACAAGAAAACAAGAAAAAACCACTTTACGACCGTTTGGATGCAGCTCAACTTTGTTTATCTTCACACTCATAGAAAGACTAGTGACAATCTCCAGGATTATTATTTCCAGGAGAATCACAACTCAATGATGCTTTATGTACAGCATATCCTCCACTCAAGTCTCTTCTGGAACAAGGTCCTCATATCTCATAACTTGTTTTGCCTGCTCAACCCCATAACAGATTAAAATATATATATATAAACTAAACTAAAAGATAAATATAAGTAGGGGTGTAAACGAGCTGAGCTGAGCCGAGCCCGAGCTCGTCTAGGCTCGAGATCTGCTCGTTTATATTTAACAGAGCTCATGCTTGAGCTCGGCTCGATTCGATCTCTATTTCTGAAGCTCGAGCTAGGCTTGCGGAGATTTTTTTTAAGCTCGAGCTCGGCTTGGGTTTGGCTTCTTTATTATTAATTTTTATTTATTTATATATTATTATAATTTTTATTTATTTATATATTATTAATTTTTATTATTTACTTATTTTATCATAATTTTATATATAATAATAGTTGTTTTTAAATATATTTAAAAAATTAAATAAAAATTATATAAATAAAAGGCTCATTAAGCTCGCGAGCCGACTCGAGCTCGATATGTAAAGCTCGGGTTTGAGCTCGTTTATTAAATGAGCCATGTTTCAAAGCTTGAGCTCGGCTCGAGCTCGTTAAGGCTCGGCTCGTTTCGAGCTTTTTATCGAGTCGATCTCGAGTAGCTCACGAGCGGCTTGGCTCATTTATGCCCCTAAATATAAATAAAAGAAAGATTGAAGGGGTCACCTGCTGGTTTCTTGTCCTTGTTTCAGAAGGTTCAATCATTCACCAATCCAATGACAGCCATACAGTTTCAGGTTCCAACAAGCTCAGAATAACCAGCCAAGTTTCAAATTCCAAACGAACGGTTATACACATCACCTGCACTAGGCACCCTAAATTTTGTATCTTCATAGCTCGAATAATATTTGTTGAACCCCCCAAGTCTCTCATTCCTTAAAATTTCGGCCATTGCGATATCATTTCCGTTTTGAACTTCATTCCAACCGTCCCCCCAATGACCATTGCTAGACATCATCCTTGCCTGTTGGAAATTACCCAACTGCTGCTGTTGCTGCTGCTGCTGATAATGAGATCGATGATTGTTGTTGGGTAGAGTTTGATCTATGATTCTAGATGGAACTCCATAAGAATCTGTTCTTTGGGGGTAAGATAAGTTATCTCCTCCTAGCTCATTATTAAATCTCAAGTTCTGTTGTGTGAAAGATCTTTGCACTAAAAGTCGAAGCCTGTTGTTATCATTTTCATAAGAGCTGAGTTGTGAAGGGTAGTTTGATCTCATGTCTAGACCTGGACTGGTGACCCCGTTAGGAACCCTACCGCCAACTGCCAGTATTGCAGGATCCATGAATTCAAGCTCACTAATACTACCATCATTATATACAGCACTCGGTGCTTGATTCACTTTTCTCAGTAAAAAAGAATTGTCAAACATATGATTCCCTGCAGAATAAGTTGATTTAAACAAAAACTGTTGTATAATGCATTTAAAAAATAAAAGAACATATAATAATATAAAGAAACGTCGCAACAAACCAGATAGGTTGTCGTAAGTCTGTTCAATTCTCTCATTTGAAGCGAAGCCTGGAGGTGGAGCTCTGCTGGGGCCCATAAATCCAGGAGGGGCAGAAATTTGGGATCTTGAAACTGCCACATATTATCATATAAACTAAGTATATTGGTAGAAATGAAAGAAACTACAATAGAGAAATCAAATTAACAGACATTACCTGAAAACTTGTTGGAAGGCATGGATGAGTAACTGCCGGCAGTACGATCCGATTCCTCAAAGTTAAAAGAAGAGAAACCGTTATCTGCATGCTGGCCTCGATAACCATCTGAATTGAAGTTCTGAAGATTGAGACTGTTCCCAAAATCACTCGGATGTGGAGTGAAATTTGATTTCTGATCTATGAATTCATCATCCTCTCTTGCAAATGAAAACCTCGACTGGTTAAAGTTTTGTGGTTTTCTTGAACCTGAAACTTTTTGAGACCCCTGTTGTTTATCACCGTCGCCTAATAATTTAGCCAGATTCTGAGGTGAGGTTAATGACTCATCCCACGGGTCAAAATCCATTGACAAAATATTAGATATTATACTGTTCTCTCCTAAATCTAAGGCAGTTTTATGATCCCCGTTTGATACAGTTGTAACTGTATCATCAAATATTCCTAATTGCTTCCTATTCCCTTCTGTAGCATGAAAATAAGAATTCTCATTTACTGAGGGAATATTAGAGTTTAAAAGAGATGATTGGGGCATATTATGTGTATAGCCTGTATATGTATTGTGTGTAGTATGTGTAACAACTTCTGGATCACTGAGCCTTTGATTATTAAAAGATAACAAATCGGCTTCTACTTCATTTATTGCAGCTTCTTGTACTTTATCCCATGACTGTTCTCCAGTAACATAATTATTATCCAACGGTTCTTTAAGTTTCTCATCAATACATTGATGTGAATCGTCATTTGTTGCAATGCTAAATGCTGACATGTCAGATGATAATTGGTGAATTCTTTCTTCATCAGAAACATCCAGGTCGTTATCTACAGCTGGTATCTCAGACATGCTTTCTCGGTGATCTGTGGCCATAACCTGCTTTGCAGGTTCTGAATGTTCTAGCTTACCTTTTGTATCAGCAGTTGGGATTTCTTCAATGTCTTCCTTTAGTATCTCATTGTCATGTGATGAAGGGCTCACCACTGGTGTCGAAGATGATTGTGTGGTATATGTGTCCACCTTTTGCTTAGAAGGTCCATTGGGACCCGCTATGTTTGAAGCAAAAGACTGGCTATTTGAAGCGCGTGTTCCCCTGTAGAACTCATCAATTATTAGATAACAAAACTAGAAGTGACATACTGACATGATACTAGTTGAAACAGGTCAAGTTTTTGGACCTTAGTGATATAAACAAGATTGCAGAAATCATAAAGTTACAGTAACAAATCTTAAATTTCAAGAAAGAAAAAAACGATTAAGTTGCGTTGAAAATACATTTTGGCCGGCTTCCAACCTGTTCTCTTTTTAGTTGGTCCATTCAACATAAAACATAACCCAAATCAACCCATAAGCAAATGGATATAATATGAGAAAGGCCGAAAGGGCATACCATGAGGCTGCTGCAGGAAGAGCTAAAGATCTTCCAGAACTACTATTTGGTGGGGACCCTTTCATGCTGTTTGCAGGATCCTGTTGACCAAAAAGTTTCATTTCAAGTACATCAATATTTTGTTACTGTGATAACAAAGTCAACCCCAACACAGAAACCATCATTACTATTAATTTCAAAGCAAAGTTCATATTTTACTTACTCATCATAAAAACTTGAGCTTTATAAAGCGACTTAAAGTATGGTAAAACTAAATTAAGACATGAGTAACTAATAGCTGAAACAAGATTGTCCTTGGATCAAATCAAAGACCAAAAAGTCAATAGAATGCCTTGAAGACAAGACAAAAAAAACATAAATGCAAATTGTGAAAAAAAGTCAATACGGAATATCTTACATTTGTAGTAGTTTTACTAATAGGTTTTCCCCATGAAGAAGTGCTGTTATTAGAGTAATCATCTGCTGCAGGAGGTAAAATATTCCCTGAACGCCGTTGCAATTCATTTGTAGCACCAGTAACTTGCTGTACTCTACCCCTTTAAAACGACTAGTTAAGTTAATTTGGGGCCAATATATCTTTAAACGATCTAAAACTAACGAAAGGGCCAGTATTTAGAGACCGATCTAAACCCTACGTTTGAGGTTAGATAACTTATCTTCAAATGACAACTCCATTATAAACTATCAACTATCACCAATGTTTTTATTCAGCAACTTCTACTGAACCACGAGTGTAACAAATGTAACATCGTAGGTAAAAGTAATAATTGTCCAATATATGGAAATTTATGACTATGCAAAATTGATGAATAATGTAATTAGAAACACTATTCTGATATCATCAATCTGACCAATGCATAAAATGTTTTAATAGCTCTTAAAAGTTAAAACAGAAAACTTGGAATTACATATGCATCTGAATGTCCCAAGCAGTGGTTTTCCTAAAACATCAATAAGAAAATGCTTGACAGAAGCCTTCATCGGTCAATAAGTTAAAGAAAATGTAAATCTTAAATTAAAATATTTGATATAATTACATATAGTTTTTTCATTTAAAGAGTTAGTTTTATGGGACTCCAACAACCATCTCAAAGAATAAAAATGCATTCATATAATGCTAAGAGATATTGCACGGAATACAAGTTTTCCAAAAGATTGGTAACAAAATCGACAAGTCCGACAACTTAATGAGAATTCCTTCCAACACAATATCAAGAATCAGGTAAGCATGCAGCTCCGGCCCGGCGCAAGGCAGGCACGAGTAGGCTGGAGAGGTTATATATAATAGTCATACCAAGTGGGTTGAGTATAAGACTTTTACTTGCTCCCATTCGCATATTAGTCTTGCTATATGTTAAAAAGTCAAAAGGATTGTGTTTAATCTTGTCAACCTACTAATTCTAACCAGCCAAGTAAAAGTTCATGGTGCAGGTTACTAGTTCCTTGTGCTTCCACACTTCCAGCTAGTATCAAAACAATTACCAGCCAATACAAGACTAAGGTGTGTTGATTTATTATCCTATATCATGTTTTTAATACTGTTAAAATATATTCCTTCTAGATCGTCTTTTATCTTCTGTTTTGTTTACATGTTACAGTGACCACAGTAATGGGATTTACTGGCCCTCCTTTAACAGTAAAACTCATGTAAGTAAAAGATTCTTCAACAATTAATCATGAAGCTATCATTACTTTGTATCATCCTATGTAGAAGTTAAGTTATATGTATATTTATAGAATCAAAGGGTAGTCATATATGCCATCAAGATTTCTTTGTTTGTGTTTTTAAAACTTCTGATGCCTGTTATATAATTTTAACCCGTTTCTATAAATGCGCTTTTTGGCCTTCGGTCTGAGCTTTTTTTATGCATTGTGCACTTGTGCCTGTGCGACAAACAAGCCCTTCACACCTTGCACTATAACTAATATGTTTACTAAGTTGCACAATATACCTTGTATATTCAGATATAATTTCATCTTTAGTGAAGCTGTCCTCTTGTGATCCAAACTCATGCAAATACAAGCAATCAGGATTGGTGCAAGGCTGTATAAACAAAACCAGATCATCAATAAAAGATGTATCAAAAAAATTACACTACCCAGTGAAAGTTTGTAAAATAGTGGGTTAAAGAAATAAAGTAAATTGGCAAAATCAATTTATTCAACATACCATGCTTCTCAGCCATGCATGGCAATACTTTGTGGTCCCAAAACAGGCTCTGCGATAGAACTCCAATATATCAACTAAGAAATTAAAAAATAAACAGATAATAGAAATTCTCAGGTAATGCTATTAGGCTGTACCTCAAAGGTCTACCCTCTAAAACAAACCCGTGAACTGACTGTATACTTCGAACTGCTTCATCCTCCTTTGAATAAGTAATATATCTGGACAATACAATAATATAAATACAAAATCCTACCATACAAAATAATTAAAAGATGACAAATATATGATCCCTCAAGAACATTGAACTTACACGCTACAAGTATTGTTTGCAAAATGCTGTATGGTGCCAGCGGCAGTCCGAGATATAGAAACTTTTAGCACTTTCCCATACTGACCAAAATATTCTTTCCGCTGCAAAATCTGGTTCATAGAACATGAATTAGGTTTAAAAAGCTCCAGAAAAAAAAATGTAAGTGTGTAGGGACAGAGAAAGAAATTACATCTTCATCTGCTAAATTAAGAGGCAGTCCCACAATGTAAACAAGGTTCCTTTGTATAACCCTCACACTACTAAGTTGCTTCCTCCCTTCAGTAGTTTTAGTTTTCCCCTTTTGTGACTTCTGTTTCTTCTCCACACTCATTTCAGCCACCAATCTGATATGCACAAGAAAAGTCCAAGATCAACCACCGAAACAAATAAAGTCAACAACTTTCAATGTAACATATGTCCAAGACCAAACCTTTCACATTTTGATGCAGTCCCCACTATTTTTGCCTTGTTATAAGGTGTACGACATGCTGGGCACCTCCCTTCCGTATCATCCTTCTCAGCCATTTCCATAATGTGATGCCAGCACCACACACAAATCTGCAAATGATGATTATTTTATGTTAATAATAAGTTACATAAACAATGAAAGATGACCAACAGATGGCATTAAAAAAAATGAAACTGAATCATACATCATATCCACATTTGCAAGGCCTCAACTGCTGATCTGTTAAATCCATCTCTTCAGCACAAAGTGGGCAAGTCTTTTCTCCTTGGTCACTCATGGTTGCCTTAAAAAAACAAAAACACAAACAGATCAGAGTAACCAAAAGTGAAAATGGCATACTGCCTAATACCAACAGATATTAATGAAAACGCAGTGAGATTTCTTGCACATTCACTTATAAAGACTAGGGCAAGCTGTTCGGTTATAATAACACAAACACACCCAGCTTTTCAATTATATTCCATATACTAGCACATATTCCTCTTTAAAATAATGCAAATTTCTCTTATTTATCAAAAAATCTAGATCAGGCACACTTACCTAATCCCAAAAACAGATCAGTCAATAAAGTTGCAGCACAGGGAGCAATTATTTATTCCATTCAGATGCCAACTTCATAGATATCACGGATTAGAGAAAACAAAAATAACTAACACATAATTACGAAAAAACATACAGATAAGATGGGAAGGAGAAAACTGGCAATCTATTTCCCCAAATTAAATCCATAAAACCCTATTTATAGGTAAACCTACAAGTGATTCAATCAAATCATTCAATCCACCAAAAAACCACTAACTAACATCTACAAAAACTAAATCAAATCACAGAACTCACAAATCAAATCTCCTAAACAGAAACAAATCACAACTAATCATCCACAGATCAAACTCGCAAAAAGCTACAATCCACGACCTAGAAACATCGTCTACGTCAACTAATCAATACATCCACACAAATCAAAACCGATAGCATTAAACTACAACAATAAACACGATTGAATAAACGGTTATGCGAATAACAAATTGGGGATCTTCAATCGAAACGACAAAAAAAGGTGAAAACAACAGAGATCTGGAGAGATATGAATCAATCGATCGATGAATTGAGATGGAAGACTTACAGTAGGAAGGTGGATCAACGAAGGAGATAGAGAGAGAGTAGATGAGAGAGAGAGATGAACCACAAAGCCTAATTGGAGATGAGAGAGGGGGGATCGTCTACGGATGTGTTTTTTAAGCTTTCGCTGTTTTTGTGTGTTTGATTTTCTCGCATTCGCATTATTATTATTATATTATTATATATATTTATATATAATTATAAAATATAATATAATTCTTCTTTTTTAAAATACTTTTGAGATGGGGTATTGCCCTGAGATTTGGATGTATTTACGATATGGTGGTGTCCCGTTTTTTGTCGAGCATGATGGAAAGGCTTTGGGTTGGGCATGATGGCAAAAAGAATTAATTAAAAAGACGGTTTTTTTTTAATTAGGATTATTATTCATTTTAATTTTAATATTGTTTCTTTAGAATCGTATATTTAAGTTCTGAGTAGGGTTATTCAAAAAGCTTGTGTCGAAGCTCGTTTGATGTTTGTTTGGTAAAAGCTCGTACGAAATTGATATTCTTGATGTAGATGATTGTAAAACGGATAGTGGACATGAACCTTTGGTGTTGACCTGGGATTTATAATGGGTGAAATAAGTTCAAATGTGTAGCTAGAAGGAAAAGTTAGACGCTTAATATCTTTCAAGTATAAAGCTGGAAAAAAACTCAGAAACTTTCTGTGAAAATTGCTCATCACGGCACGCGAGGAGTGACTTGTTTTACTTCGCGACACGCGGTGGGCTTAGCGCCACGTTAATAATATAGATCGGATCTTCGCGACACGTGATGACCCTGTCAGAATTGCTGTTTTGAACTTAGTGGTTTATACTTTGCATTACAACTTAACCTAGGTACCGAGGATTTAACGTTTTTACACATGTTTTTTCATATATATTTTTTGAACTTCAGTTCAAGTCATGTGAGGTAATTATGAAGGTTTCATGTTCCTTTTTTCTTTTAATTATTTTTAGTTTGCGGTTTATTTTTTGATTTAGGGTTTATATTTCAGCGTTTACGATGCCATTTATTTTTCATAATTTAGGGTTTCTATTAAGACATGTCTTGATTCATTTATTTACTGTTTTGTGTACATATGTTAGGCTCGATGCAACGTGTAACCAAGTAAATCTCTAGTTCATCATACCAAAGATAAGTTACCCAAATGTTGGGAATTCATAATAGGAAGTATAACTTAGTTATTTCAATTCACACATCACATGTTTGTATAAGTCTTGTTATGACACAAATACACACACAATCTAAGCTATACAACAAACTAGAGATGAGATGAACTAGCAGCGGTATACAAGGTAGCCGAGGGAGAAAACCGACAACCATAGTATGAGGATCGATACTCGCATGGGGTAGAACTTTGCCCTACATGTGACAAATTATACCAATGAGCTCATAGCTCAATGGTATTTGGGGGACTTGAGACCTTAAAGTCTTAGATTCAAAATCGGGTGTGAGCAAAAATACTCATCGGGCTGGAGACAGGGGTTTTCTCGAAATTAACCGGGTTTCCTTTAAAACTGGAGATGAGTACATGAAGAAACAATATCGTTGAGCCTAAATATACCGTTCAAAAAAACATGCGACAAATTATAGAAAGAAATAGAAAGTATGATTCAGTT
>JBCNJP010000016.1:10080649-10100759 GCA_039602395.1 Deinandra increscens subsp. villosa
ATATTTATTCTATTTATAGGAGAAAATATTTTATAAACAATGCCAAAATTCGTTTTAGATTATTATAATTTATACACTCTTTAATTCTATTGTTAAAGCTGTTTCAGTTAAATGTTATGATGACGTTGATCTTATTAAGGTTGAGAGTCGGAGACCTACTAAAGATGAATTTGATGTAATATAGTTCAGGTGGATTTAGAGTAGTGTAGTTTAACGTTAAAAAATACCAGTAGTCTACAATAAAACTTGACATCTATCACGTCAATCAACCCTGTCTCCTACGGGTCGGATACTCAGATAGCACAGTACGACCTAGTATACGAAAAATACGAGTAGACTACGACAAAAGTTGACATTCATCACGTCAAACAATCTTGCCTCCTACGGGTCGGATACTCGGATAGCAAAATACTACCCTTATATGACATGTATAAATTAATTTTATAATGCATAAATTAAATCCAAACCATTCAAAGATGACAACATTTTATGAAGACTTTTTCCTATAAGAACACCATCGCTATGCTTTCAAATTCATCACCCCAAAACCCAATTTCATTCATCACCCACCATGACCCTCGTTACTCTCTCTGTTCTCTTTCTTGTTTCAAAAGTTCCTTAATTTCTTCTTTACTTCTCGATCCCCTGTTTTTCATCTTCAATTCCAATCTCAATTTTCACAGTATTTCACAATTACAAATCCTCTTTCATCTCCCTTTCATCAAAACCTACTTAGTTTGCATAAATTTTCAGATTCTCATCTTCAATTTTCTCAAAATTCCGTAAAAATTCACCAATTAAAACCTTCTGGTTTTAAGCTCTGTTCTACTGAATCGATGGCGGCCACTTTTCAAACGCCGCCTGTGAAGAAAACCACTACGGGGTTTCAACCAAGAAGAAGGGGGAAGATCAAAGCTCAGATTTTTGGAGGGATTGCAGAAGCAGTAGCTTCTGCAGCCTCGAGAGCTCGCGATTTCGTCCGTTTCGTTACGATAAATGACGATTCTGCCCCTGCGACTCCGCCGCCATCACCGCGATTTATGGCGGGTGGTGGTGGTGAAGATGGAAAGGGTGTTGTTGATTTCATAGTTGTTGAGAAAAATCCTTAGTTTTTTACAAGGGGGTGATCTCAATATCTCAATATCTCATGATCTCATGATTGTGTGTATTTATGTGTGTATTATGTGTGTGAAATGTTTTGTCTCTTCAAATATTGGAGAAGAGATTGGATGTGATTTGTGGTTGATTGTTGTTAGTGTGGTTTGATGTTTTACTTTGCATGTTTGTTTGTATAAATAAAGAAGTGGTAATAAAGTTGATGTTTGTTTGAAGATGATTCTTGCCATTTTGATTATTTTGTTTTGGTTTTTGCTATAATCTTTGGGGAATTGAGTAGGTTACTTCACACAAGTGTGTTGGTTGATGATAAATGATGTATTTTAATTTTTTTTTTTTTGAACGGCGATTTCATTATCACGGCCCAACCACGAGCAAGACGCTAGAGGCGGGCAAAAGGAAGTTACATAGAAACTTTAAAGGAACACCAATCCCCCCAACTAAAAGTCCCCCATCTACATCTTTTGGAAACCCAAAGAAAGCTAAGGGATTGAATCTCCGAGAGAATTTTAGGAACCGCCGTACGTTTATTCTGAAAAACCAATACATTTCGGGCCCTCCAAATGACCCAACAAGCCACATGAATGATGGCTTGACAGACCAACGCAAGCTTCCTATCCATCCGGGCAGTCTTGTGGAAGTGAACGAGATCCCCGACCGAAAAAACAAGGAGATTCTGAAGACGACACCAATCCGAAATAAAGCCCCAAACCTCAGACGAGACCCGGCACCCAGTGAAGATATGCTCCACACTCTCCTCAGCGTCACCGCACAGCGGGCAACAGGGGGACGAGATGGGAAAGTTGCGCCTTCGAAGCCCGTCCATTGTTGCCAAACGCCCAAGATGAGCCCTCCACATAAGCAAATTAACCTTAAGGGGCACAAGTTTGGTCCAGCAAATTGGATCCGGCCCATCCCTCTCATGGCAAGCCAAAAGGACCCTCATGGATTTGGTGGAAAAGACCCCACCCACCCCATTAACCTTCCACGTCCACCCACTGCCCTCATGCACCATAAGATCTTTTAAGTCAACATTGGCCTTAAAGCACCATTGCTCCACCTTGGAGATATTGAACCAAACCCCACGATACTTGCAATTTTTGGGGATCCAGGGAAGCCGCCTATTAGCACCGTGAATACCCCCGACAACTTTCCTCCAAAGCGCGTGTGGCTCGGTGAGGTACCGCCAAAGCCACTTAACAATCAAGGCGATGTTAACGTTAGCAAGGGGATCAAGACCAAGCCCCCCGAGCTCCTTCGATTTGCAGATGGAACCACGACTAACCCAATGGATTTTGAATTTCGAGCCCCCACTCCCCGCGCCCCCTCCCCACAAAAAATTGAACCGAATACTTTCAAGCATATTAATAACCTTCGCCGGAGCCTTGTATAGCGAGAAGAAATAAATGGGAAGACTATCCAACACCGACTTCAAGAGAACAAGCCTCCCCCCATCGAAAGGTGCTCGGCCTTCCATTTGGAAAGACGAGACTGAAAGACATCTATGACGGGCTGCCAAGCCTTAACCTTGTTCATGTTTTCCCCCACGTACATCCCCAGGTACCTGAAAGGAAGGAGACTACCCATGCAACCAAACTTGAGAGCCTCAGACTTCACAGCCTCGAGAGGCACATTGACGCCGAAAAGCCCGCATTTTTTTATGTTCACCTTAAGACCCGAAGCGAGAAAAAAGCCCCGAAGAAGCCGAACCAAATTAGCAATATTTTCCGAGGACCACTCACCCACCGCAATCGCGTCATCCGCGTAAGTAATAAGAGAGACAAATTCCTCACTTTGGGGGATTCGAAAGCCTTTGAATATACCCAGCTTGAGGGCATTATTTAGCATACAGTGGAACCCTTCCATGGCGACGAGAAACAAAAAGGGGGAGAGAGGGTCACCTTCTCGACGAACCCCCCTACCGCATTGGAATTCTAAAGTGGGGGACCCGTTAATAATAACCGAAGCACGAGCGGCCCGCAGACAGCCATGAACCCAAAGCCTCCATTTCGGGGGGAAATCCATTTGCCGGAGAATGTCGACTATATAATCCCAATTCACCGAGTCAAACGCCTTCTCGAAGTCGATCTTAAACATCATAAGAGGTTTATTGGACCTTTTGGCCCAAGAAACGATTTCGTTAGTAATTAGAGGCCCATCGATGATGTTACGGTTGGCCAAAAAGCCCATTTGAGCCTCCGAGATCACTTTTTTAAGAACCACCTTGAGCCGGTTAGCCAAAACCTTAGATATCACCTTCTGTATACAGCCAATGAGGCTAATAGGCCGATAGTCATTAAAACCTTGGGGGTCCTCGGACTTGGGAATAAGATGGATAAATGAAGAACTGCACCCCTTCCCAAAGGACCCGTCCGAGTAAAAATCATCCAGAATGCTACCGAAGTCCTCTTCAAACAACTCCCAGAATTTTTTTATAAATGCGAAATTAAAACCGTCCGGCCCGGGGGATTTATCCCCCCCGCACATCCAAACAGCGCCTTTGATCTCATCACGGGAAAAGGGCCTAGTAAGAAAGGAGCCTTCCTCCCGAGAGAGGGAAGTAATGCCGTCACAAACGAGCCTTGGCCTAACCCCCATATCTTCACTGAATTTATTTTTGAAATAGCGCCAAGCCTCCTTTTTCATCACAGTGGGATCAGTAACCCAATTTCCATTCACCAAAAAACCTCCAATCCTCCCCATACCGAGATTTTGATTAACAACCCCGTGGAAGAAGGAGGTGTTCTCGTCCCCTTCTAAAGCCCACCGAACCCGACCTTTCTGCTTCAGATCACTCAACACCCCATCCTGAATTAATCCGAGGCTTTTTTTACACTCAGCCCATAAGGCAACCTCCTCGTCCAAAAGATTTCGAACCTCAGAGCATTCGTCATAATGTTCAATGGTCGTTATCATCCTAACCAAATCACTAGATTGAGCATCTTTAAAGCTCCTGACCCACACTTTAATAGCTCCCTTCAAAGCTTTGAGCTTAGCCAGCAGTCTTTCGTCTGGCCTCCCGATCGGGCGGCAACTCCCCCAGGTGTCTTTAACAACCTCCTCCAAACCATCCTGGCCGAGCCAAGACGAAAAGAAACGGAAAGGAATAGGCCCGAAATCAACGGAAGAACATTTAAGAACCAAGGGGCAGTGGTCTGACCACAATCTAGGCAAGGCAGTCAGAGAAGCATTCGGCCACCTGCAAAAGAAAGAGGCACTCACAAGAATACGATCAATTTTGCTAAACGATTTACCGTTGCGGTGAGAACAAGTGAATCTTCTCCCCCCCCCCCATGTTATATTCCACCAGGTTGCCATCATAAATAAAGTCATTGAAGCTCCTCGCCCCAGCAGGAGAAAAGGAGGAATGGAGCCTGTCCTCGGGGACCCGAACCTCATTAAAGTCCCCGGCAAGAACCCATAGACAGTTAGGATCAAGGAGGGAAAGGATTTTGCTCCATAATCTTTTTTTAGCCGAAGCCCCTTGCGGCGCATAAATGTTAATGATTCCCATCTCCTCCAAAGCACCCAGAACACGACCCCTGACCAAGAGAAAATTGTCATCTTTGATAATCTGCGATTGCTTGAAGATAGAAGGGTTCCACGAACAGGCCAAACCCCCAGATCTCCCATTGGCGTCAACCCAAACGTTAGCGGCTCCCCTCCTCCCCCACAAATTCAGAAAATCAATTTTGGAACCATCCGAAAATTGGGTCTCCTGAATACATATGAAATTGACCCGATGAGTAGCCCTCAACTCCTTCACCCACTTAATTTTGTTGGAATCCCCAACCCCACGACTGTTCCAAGAGATAATATCCATTAAACTTGGTTATCCACTCCAATACCCTCTCCATTGTTAACAAGACACTTGGAAACCTGGGACTCAAAGCCATCTAAATTAAGCCCTACACAAGCATTGACCCGGAGCGTTTCAAGAACTTCATTGGCGAGCTCTATGTCACGCTGCTCCTGTGACGAGAACCTGGGGGGAGAATCAGACGAAGCCGCCGTATCCCCAGCCGGCGGGAAACCGCCGTCGCCCCCCTTTCCTTTATCAACCCATTGCTTCATCTTCTTAACACCCGCTCCTTTAATTTTCCTAGAGGGGGGGAGGTTGAGGTTAATGCTAGGATCAGAAAGGTAGTTGGAGGAGGAACACGCAGGCTGGGGTTGAGCAACATGATGGGAATAAGAAGAAATGTCAAGGTCAGGGCTCCTGGACCTCCTCCTCTTAAGCGCAGAAGCCAGAACAGGCCCAACTGGCCCATCCGGCCCAAAAGTAGGACCAAGAGGGGAAACAGCCTGGAGTTGGGGACCCACCGCAGAGACGTTGGAACAAGTAGGGCGAACTGCATGGGGAATGGAACCAGCCGCCTCCGCATGACCATCTTTTTTCACCCGTTCCGAGGAGGTCGACTCCCCAACTTCCCCCTCCGCCGGAACCTCAACGGACCCCTCAACCTCTGCCCCAATCTCACCGCCGGCAGAAATCCCTCCGTTACCCCCGCTGGACAAACCAGGCCCGCCACCTCCAGAGAGGGAAGCAACAAAATCAGGTGACCATTCTTCCTGGAATTCATAGACTTCACAACAAAACCTTCGCCCTTTCCAAACGACTGTGACGCTCTCCTGAATCCTCTTCCCACAGCTGACAAGAACCCCCACGCCATTTTTGGAGAGATCAACGTCGTAAGAGTCCGCGTCGGATGACTGGATAACCTTGCCAAAAAGCCTCCCGATAGTGTCGAAAACCTCACAATCCCAGAGGTGCGGCGGAACACCCCGGATACGCAACCACGCGATTCTTTCCGGAGCCGGCGATTGCCCAGTCCATAGGTCAAGCTTGGAGAACCAATCTTTCCAAATACTAGAGTATTCCAGGAAAAGGGAGGCCGCTTCCTGATCCGGAAAGGTCAGTAGAACGAAGAAACCCCCTAGATAACGAAAGTTACACTCTAGAACATCGATGAGCGCCGCTAGCTTGTGCATGTTACAGAGGTGGCGAAGATCAGAGGACCCGCCCCAATCAAAGCTTTACCTTCCCATTCACACCATGCCGGTGTTAGCCTTTCCCCGATATCCACCGTTTTAACCTTAAGCCCTTCGGAGGTCCCCCCCACAATACTAGCAAAGGACCGCCCAGAGCTCGAGAGGCATCCAAAACCCAGAGGGGGATAAGATCGGTCCTCTGCCGGACGAGGACGAGGTTCCAAGACAACCCTCTTCCCCTCACGATTAAACTTTTCGATATTCGCCGCCAGCTTCATATTATCCAACTTGATATTACAAAGATTCCTTTCCAGTTCCCACTTATCCCTGACTCCTTCGAATTTTACGAACCCAAAAATATCTCCCGCCCTACTCTTCCTCTTGGAAATGAAGACGTCTACGACCTTCCCGAGCTTGCAGCAGACGTCCCAGACCCGCTCCCGGCTACAACCAAAGGGAAGGTTGCAGATGTAGTAGGAGACGATCCCATCAGATGCCGGCAGCTGCGCCTCCTTGCTCCGCTTCTTCCGGTCCACCTTTTGCCATCCCGACTTTTCCGCTTCTTCCTCTCCTTTATATGAGATTTTATCTGCTATGTTTGTTTTAAGAAAAGAAAAAACTTCGAACAAGTAGTATAGTTGCAATCAATTGTAGTTTTACTCCTTCAAACTCCATGAAAACATTTGATGAATGAGTATAACTTGATTGTTTGAAATTCAGAATAATAAATAGCATATAAGAATTAGTATCTTCCTACTCTAATAAACAATTACAATTTTAGACACATGTCATCACTAGATTGATTCTCACAATAAAATTCCCTCCAAAGCCACTCACACCAATTTCTTAATAAAATACACGCGGGTCTCGTCTGATGAATTTCTTGACCCGAATTATTAAATATAAGAGTTGAATTCAAACAATTACTCCATCAACGACATTACCTGGAGATGCCGGCTTCTTAATGAGGATCGGATCATCCTCGAGATCATCCAAAACATCATTCTGATTTGCCGTTTTTGACACATCACGCTCAGGAGTGAATTTGAGCTTTGTTCGAACTTCCTGAAGCCACAACTCTCAATCCTGCTTATTTTTCAGTTTTCGTAGGATCTCCAAATATTGTATCAGGAATTCATCATCGAATTCGCATAAAACATCAGAATTCCTCAACTGGCCATCTCCTTCTCGCTGATCCTTTATTAAATCATCAATATCCTTTTCGCGATTTGAAAACGAAAATAGCGAAGGTTTCATACTAAATCCTCCACCAGACCCTTTCGAGCTCATATCAACCTTTCCTGCACTCGACGATGTAAGTACAATGTTTTTCTTCGCTGAATCACCAGCTACTTTCTCCATTCTTTCTCAAATTCAGTTAATACACGGATGGCGCCAATTGATGAAGAATAAAATCCCACTCGCATGTAAAATGAAATTCTAGACCTCACTCTTGAGTTTGTAGAAAGAAGTAGGAGAGGATTATGGTGAACGAAGATATTGTATTGATTGAATAGTTTGTACCTGATGAACCACAAAATCCCACTGTATATAAATGAGAGATTATAATTCAACTAGGAACAAGCTAATCTAAGAAGAATAATCGATGAATCAATGGATTTACTAATATCTCAATATTTGGGTACAAACAAGGAAAAACACACAGTAAATGTGTATTTTCTAGAATTAGAAGTTACATTGCAAATGAATGAAAGAACTATTTATAGAGCTTCTGAAGTCGCATCTTCATGAGTTGGTCGGATGCACTTGCATCTTGTTCATCTGCAACTGCATCGCTTCCAGCTCATTCTCTGTGTGACACTTGCTCTCGGGATCTTTAGCATCAGAAGTGTAGATGCCAGGACACTTGCATGTCCGGTCTTGACCTATCCTCATCAGTACCAATTCAGAATCTAGAGAGAGAAACACACACTAAAGGTATAAAATCTCTCATTATTCAAAAGTCCTTTCTATGATTCATGAATGTTCTATTTATACTAACAAACTTGGTTCGCAAGTTCCTTAATGTGAAGCAGATGCACTTGCCGTCGGCTCCGTCGCAACTGCATCTTTCTGTCTTGGAGATATTTTAGTTTGATTGTCACCTGTGAGTTATCTTTGTTGTTACACTTGCATATCCGATTTTGACCTCTCCTCATCAACTATGGTTAGTGCGAGAAGTTTCAATGCCGAAGGTGCGGGAAAATAGGCCATGCCGCTAAAGATTGTCGCGGAGAAATTCAGACAAACCATCAGCAAAAGGGGTGCTATCACTGTGGAAAAGAAGGCCACATCAAACGAGACTGCCCACAATTGAAGCAGAATAACAACAATGGTGGCGGTGGTGGTGCTAGGGGCAGAGCATTCACTATTGGCAAGGGAGATGCTAAGAATGACAACAATGTGGTGACTGGTAAGTTTCCTTTAAATAACCGCTTTGCTAATGTTCCTCTAAATAATTGTTAGGGATCGAACCAGTAGAATTAGAAACTGCTTATTCCATAGAATTGGCTGATGGAAAAATAGTGAGGGTAACACACATTTACAAGCAATGTAGGATAGAACTATCTGGCCATAGTTTTCATATCGACCTTATGCTCACACCTCTCGGAAGTTTTGATGTCATCATTGGCATGGATTGGTTGTCCGACCACAACGCGGAGAGATCGTATGCAACAACAAAGTCGTTCGTATTCCACTTCCTAACGGGGAAGCCATTTCTGTTCAAGGTGAAAGAAGCGGTACCGTCAAAGGAATTATTTCCTTTATGAAAGCGCAGAAATGTCTGAGAAAGAAAAACTACACGGCATTCTTGGCACTAGTAACTGACAATGCCCGGGAAGAGAGAAAGATAGAAGACATTCCTGTAGTACGCGATTTCCCTGATGTTTTTCCGGAGGACTTGCCTGGTCTTCCGCCCCATCGTCAAGTCGAGTTTGAAATCTCACTCGCCACCGGTGCAACACTAATTGCTCGTGCTCCCTATAGATTAGTCCCATCTGAGCTGAAAGAATTATCTACACAATTGCAAGAGCTTTTAGATAAAGGCTTCATTCGACCTAGCACATCGCCATGGGGAGCCCCTGTGCTTTTTGTGAAGAAGAAAGACGGTACGTTCCGCATGTGCATAGATTACCGAGAACTAAACAAGGTCACTATCAAAAATCGCTACCCTCTTCCTCGCATAGACGACCTGTTCGATCAACTTCAGGGGTCGAGCTATTACTCAAAGATCGATTTAAGGTCCGGCTACCATCAACTGCGTGTGAGGGAGGAAGACATTTCCAAGACGGCATTTCGCAAAAGGTACGGTCACTTTGAATTTCTGGTCATGCCCTTTGGGCTAACTAACGCACCCGCCGTATTTATGGATCTCATGAATCGGGTGTGTAAGCCGTACCTGGACAAGTTTGTCATCGTTTTTATTGATGACATTCTCATTTATTTGAAGTGCAAGGAGGAGCACGAGGAACACTTACGGTTGGTTTTGCAATTGCTGCGACAGGAGGAATTATACGCAAAATTTTCCAAGTGTGACTTTTGGATTCGAGAGGTGCAATTTCTCGGCCACGTGGTTAACGAAAATGGAATCCATGTTGATCCGGCAAAAAATCGAGGTGATCAAAAACTAGAGAGAGAGAGAGAGAGAGAGAGAGAGAGCTAATAAAAAAGATATTTACAAAGAACACAATAAGTTGTGAGAAACCTTTGGACTTTTTTCTTTGAATAGCAAAAGCTCGAATATCCAAGATCATCTTGGTAATGGATCACCTTTCCAATTAAATAACAGAACGTGAAGACCTCATATATCCATCATCCAGAAGGAAACTCATAAATAAAATTAAAATAAAAAGTAAAACCCTCTAACTCAACCAAGAACAAATTATCTTAGATGAAACTCGAATCACAACCTTTTATATGAAAAGTCATGAACGCACTAAAAAACGCACTGATAAGCAAAGCCCCCTTTTTGACAAACCATAGACTTGATTAGGTACGTAATTTCTATTTTTAAAATTAGAGGCTACTCAACACACAGTGTCCAAGTAGAAATAAAAGCCATTGGTCTTTTCGTGTAATGATATGAGATATAAGGAATAGAGCTCAGATTTTTTAAGATCTAGAGTTTAAGGGATTGTTATCACAGTGATATGGATCTCCTCCTACCTTAAACAATCAATTGGCGGTTAAACCGTATGTGACCTAATATTCCAAAACGTATTCATCCATCGACTTGGCATTTCTAAAAAAACTTAGAAATAAAACAACTAGGTTGTGTATCCCTGTCCTGTCACCACATTAAATTTTGTGTAAATTAACGCCATCAGTTTTGGCCCTACGTGTCAATCTTACTACTTAATCCCAGTTACAACTTCCAAGCGGATAACCCAACAATTTATTACACTTCCTTCCCTGCTACGAGTTTTTTCATTTCCCTGCTTTTTATTTAATTATTTAAATAAGAAAAGTCAATGGTTATAATTATATTTTACTGCTTTAAATTTAAGAGGTTTGGTTAGGTGTGGGGATAGCTTGACGATCAATTGATGATTTTTTTTTTTTTGGCTAACTAAAGCTTTGAAAACGAGGAAGTATTTATACAGTTAAGCTCATTTTAGGAAAAACAAACCCCTGTCAAGTGATAGGGCGTTAAAACTGGAAGCTTATGTATCAAACATGTGACCTCTAGTCTCAAGTCTTTCGTCATCGCTAATAAACCAACAAAAAAAGTTATGACTTCAAATTCTAAAAAACATATGTGCAATGACTTAGGTATTTAATAGAAGAAAGTTTGGAGTGTGACACGGCACTCTGAGGACTAAGGCTATACTATGTGTAGTCATAACCCTTTTCTTTAGGTAGTTAGCAATGAGCTTTATAATAAAAAGTGATGTAAATGCGCCTCTAATTATTACACAATCATATTATAAAACAACCATTCAAAATATTCTACATAATTAAAAAATTAAAAAAAAATCAGCCAATCAAACGGAGGGGGGAAGGGTCATTGCTCGTCATGCCATCAGCTTCTTTTCCACGCATAGCACACTTGGGGGCGGTGTTCGAGGCGCTAAGGGACACTATTTTGCCCAAATCACGCCCACTACATATGGTCCAAGTCATACCATCTCACGCTCATCGAAACACAATTTCAGTTTCTCTAAATAAAACAATAATGGTTACAAACACAACGTACAGGACTCAAGTGACCACGGAGGGAAGACGTGCAACAAGCTGCACCACCAACCCCTTTTGAATAGCAAACCCTAGACGTATGAAAACAACATTCTTCAATCAAGAGGCCACGACATTCCAGTACATGACTTTCTGAATCGGCGCAACATGGCAGCCGCCTCCGCCTCAAGATGCCCAAATGTATCAAAGGCGAAGGGAACAAACACATGTTGGTTTTCGATGCACGCTTTCTCGTGTTTGTTCACCTTCCTTGCAGCCGCTCTAGACTAGGGATGGCAATGAAACCCGAACCCGACGGGAAAACCCGAAACCCGACACATATGGGGCGGGTATGGGGTCGGGTAATCGGGTATGGGTCCGGGTATGGGATTACTTTTGAAATTTTTCATGGGTATGGGGCGGGTATGGGATTTGATGATATACCCGCTTACCCGCCCCGATTATCCGATAATATATACCCGCTATATTTTTCTTCATTTTATTTCTTTATTTTAAGTATATGTTGTATGATTTTATTTATCTATTTTTTTATTTTTATCTATAATACTAAGTTATTTGTAAAAACATTGATTTACATAATTTTTAACTTATATATGTTTAGTTATTTGAGATATTTTATTATAATTGTGATAAATATAAATTAATAGTTAGCCGAAGTATACCCGACGGGTATGCCCGAAACCCGCGGGTATGCCCGATACCCGATGGGTAAATACCCGCTAGAAACCCGACGGGTTTTGGGCCGGGTATGGGACAGACTTTTATAACCGGGTACGGGGTTGGGATTACTCAAACCCGCCCCAAACCCGCCCCATTGCCATCTCTACTCTAGACGCCGCCTGCCCCGCCACGAAGGTACTGGCCTGCAGCCCCACAAGGGGAGAAACCCCCATTAAGTCGACACAGGCATGCTTCCCATTCTGCTATCCAAAAACCAGTACACGAGCAGGCTTGAGGGAGGAACGCCCATCCGAGGGGTCAAACAGAAAGTTAACAGGAGCTTCCTTCCTAGCCGAGATCCCAGTCCGTTGGAAAATATCAAACAAAACGTCCTGAACCACATCATGTCGATATTTAAACCCCGGGAGCTCTTTTGCAGTGAACAGCGTGCTCCCCAAACGAATCCATACATGCCTTGTTGCAGACGGGGCATTTTTCATCCACAAGGAACAGAGGGACCATGAGGCGATACTTGAGAATGGTCGGGTACTCGACGGACGACATGTGTTGCCCCAGCCCGTCAATAGGGAGAGCATGAAGGAAATCTTGTGCATGTGGTTGCTGAAGGCATTCCTAAACGGCCATTTTCCTGACTGTCATCTCGTAGGTAGCTTCCATCTCGAGCAGGTTTTTACCAAAGAGGGCATTCGCCAAAATTTGTTGGGCTTTTGGTGGGGCGGTATCCTTATTAGTGAAACCGCTCAAGTCAAAGCCCATAATTATATCATGGAGACCAGCCAAAGCATTCTCGTAGTCAGGGCCCATACTACAAACCCCACTCTCCCGAAGAATATGGTTTTGCAGCGCCCAAGATTGGGCACGCGAGACCACAAAGGTGTACGACGTCGCCTCGACCGCCGAATAGACCCCAAGCCCCCCATGCCGAATCGGCAATGAAGTAAGCCGCCATTACAAGTCCCCAAAGAAGGGACCTCCACACACGACAATATCCTCAATGGCCGTAGTCCAATATGAGATATGGTCGTGAGTGGATAACGTGAGGGGCTCAGTTTAACCAAACAACTTTTTATACAATCTTTGAGGAATCGATTATTTAAAATTAATCAAAATTTAAATAACCTAAATTAGGACTTATTGAATGATGATAATAACCCACGCGGATATTTATAAATACGAAATATATAATCCAGTCGACAATGAAACGCTTCTAGCTGCGTTATTGATCAGGGTTATAGATATTACAATCTTACATGAAACTACTATGCAAGTAATAATCGAGTAAATTACTACATTGGTTATTATAGTTTGACATTTTAGGGTGCGTTTGGTTGTGGAAAACGTTTTCCAGTTTTTCATTTTCAGTTTTCTAAAAAATGAAATGGGTTTTCCATCTCTAGAAAACATATGGAAATTTGTGAAAACACGTTCTAAACCAAAAGATGGGTTTTTCATTTTCCAAAATAGAAAATGGAAAATGAAAACGGAAAATGGAAAACAAAGAAAAAGTGTTTTCCAATTTTATTTTAAAAGTTAGAAAACACCCTTTTCTCTTTTTCTGGAAAAAATTTCAGAAAAACTAAAATTTGAACGCGTTTTCTGTTTTCCATGTTTTCTTAAAAAACAGAAATGGAAAACAGGGTATGTTTTCCACAACCAAACGCACCCTTAGTAACTTTATCCATTTTAGTTAAAGAACTTCTTCACAAATCATGATTTGTGATTTGCAATATATAACGTTCTCGATCAAATCTATTGTTGGAATAATTTATGTTCCAATTTATTGAAATAATTTATTTTTTAAATTATTGGAATAATTTATTTTGTAAATTATTAGAATGACTTATTTTTTAATTTAATTTGTGTAAATAAACAAAAAATAAATAAATAAATAAATAAATAAAGTTGATGTTTCAACTTTGACCTTAATTTTTGGTTTTATGTCTTGGTTGTTTCAACTTTGAATACAAAATTGAATTCCGAGTCTTATGTTTCGTCTTTGAATCAATGATGGTTGTTCAAACTATAATTTAATTGTAGGTGTTTCCTTCGCTGTTAAAAAAAAATTTGAAGGTGTTTCAAGTGGATATGTTCCACTATAAATAGAGACTAATTAGTCAAGTAAAAACACACCAAGCAACACAATTGCTTATATTCTCTTCCTCGGTTCCTCTTGAAATTCTGCGCACTTCTCCAAACATTCTTTTAAGATCTTTTTACCACGTTCAAGAACGCATTCAAGGTAACATTTCTGGTGTTGGTTCGTCCCAAATGTACAAGCAACTTTGGCTATTGTACCATGTGAAAGAAACGAGTTCCCGCATAAAGATCCGGAATATATTTTAAGAAAGTGGGTTGAACTCTATCCTTAACCATCTATATTATTTCTTTTATTTATTCTTGTCATCTTCTCAAAATCCTCTTCTTAACTTTCTGTTAAAAATTTTAAAATTTACTTTGTTTTCACCTATTCTATTCATTATTTGTTAATTAAATTTCTCTTTAATGGCACTAGTCCTCCTATTCTTCATGTAATTTTTCTTTACGATTGTAAGTGTACGTTGGTTTATTAGATTCTCTTTCCTTGTACTTTATATATCATTTCTTTGTAACGGCAATATAAATAAAAAACGGTTTTATTTATTTTATGACCAATGGACTCTCCCTCAACTTGATAGTAGTTTGATCTTGAATAGTTTGACGATGTACTTCTTTCATCCTTATCAACAGTTTCAGAAAACTTGAAGTTGTGATAAACTTTTTCCTTTGAGTACCTGGCCAAAATAAATAATTTTAGCGCAAAACGTCTCTTTGAGACTCCAAAATATATGTTTTGAAAATGTTTTTTGTATCTTATGTCGATCAATCGAAAAAAAAAACAAGAACTAAAATCTTTTTGGCTTTTAGAAAATTTATATCAAACCAAACCTAAAATCTTTTTGATTTTTCAAACTTATGCTAAAACACATCGAAAATCTTTTTAAATTTTCTGAAATACATGTAAAATGCACTACAGAAATAAACTCTATTTTTGAGTTTGTGAGAAAGATCACAACGCGAGATCATATCAGACATAACGTATCTAGCACATTTAAATTTCGGTCTTAATCAGCATGCAAGCCATGATAATCGCAAATACAACATTTATGTTTATTTCAGCATGCATCAATCATTTTTATCGTTTTCAGATATGCTTAAGGTAATATTATCATGCACTGATAACTCGGTCTCCACTCTATCAGAAATACTGGCAAATCATCATTTTTATCATATAGAATCAAATGTTATTAGAGATATAAGCATCCTTGATGAATCATGCAAGAATAAAGCAGAATCTCAAATACCTAACAATCAGGTCGGTCTTGTGAACATGTAGAGAAAGCCAAGTATTTGAGAAAATAAAAAAGCAAAACAAGTTGAAGTTGTATAATTCAACAACGACCATGTCGGCCTTGTGGGCACGCAAAGAAAGTCCGATGAATTATACGAAACACCAAGAAAAATAAAGCAGAACCTCAAATGAACAACAATCAGGTCGATTTTTCGATACGCAGAGAATGTCCGATGGTTTGAGAAAATAAAGAAAATCAAACAAATTTAAATCTTTCAAAAACAAAACAAGCATTCATCGGGATATCTCTTATTCTATTTTTGTCAGAATCATCACACGGCATCCATCAAGAAGCAAATAACCAAAGATCATCAGGCAAGCTTTATGTTTAAATCTTACTTGCAGATATCAGATTAGTCATGCACATTCACATATTATGCAAGAACCTACAACCTTTAGACTTAATCTATCCATGGCAGATAAACGTATATGCTGATGTACTTAATCATTTCTCGCTTTTGTCGAATCAATTTCTTAATTTCTTAATTTTTATATTTTTAATTTCTCCCCCTAAAATTCAACAAATTCTATTTTTATTTAATTTCCAAATCCCCCCCCCCCCCCCCTTAAAAAATATGAACGAAAGAAAATGAATAACAAAAATGAAAATGATCGATCAACACTTGACACATTTTTGAAAATTATATTTTTAAAAAACAGTATTTCAAAGATAGGAACGATGCATTTTAACTTAAAAAGAACCACAAGTATCTCACTGTCAGCAATCTCTCGATTACTAATAGGTCTTCTTGAAATACCTGCAAATATTGGAAAATAATAAGTTCTTAAAACCCCGACCCTCATCCACAACGACGGTAGGTCATCCAGTGTCTTCAACAAAATATGTGTTGGCCATAGAGACAACTTTTGGTCCCCATTCGTGTTTTGGTTTTATGATTTCTAGTGAACCATTGTCAACTGATGAGTGACAATCAAAACTACTACCCTTTTCGAAGTAAGCTTCTTTTCCAGAAAAATGTAGTGTTAGGCATTGGTTCACTAGAAATAATGCCATCATGATTAACATATTTTGTATTTTTGGCATTTGATGGTAAATTGTTAGTAATCGTAGGGCAATTTTGTGCAAAATGACCTTTCATACGACAAACATAACACAATCGACGATTAGTTTTAGTGATTGAAATTGGTTTTCCAAACTGATTAGTCGAACATTCATCATAAACGTTTAAAATCACAGGTTTAAATTTCTTTGGTTTCTGAAATTTTGGAAAACAAGTTGGAGAATCATAAAAACCAGAATCAACTCCATAACCAAAGAATTTATCTTGATGAGAAAACCTGTTAGATGTAGCGGAATAAGATGAATCCGAAGTTTTACCGCCTGGTGATGTAGCATCAGATATGCAAGAAGACTCTTTAGAAGAAATCTTTTCATCTGCAGATGGAGGAAACTCTTTCTTCTTCCAAAAAGGAGACTTCTTATCTGTAAACACTTTCTATTTATTTTTTTGCTTAGATTTGAACTTCTTCTTGTTGTGATCTGTTAGTGCATATTCCTATGCTACAATGTGTCTCGTGTATTGTATCTAAATGAGCGTGTGTTAGTGAGTCTTAGTGTCAAATTACCAAAGACAACATACCATATGGTACGCTTAATGGTCCGCCGTACCAATTGGTACGTCGTACCAATTGGTTCGCAAGTTGGTACGCTGGTTAGTTGGTGACTATAAATACTTTGTGTTAACATGAGAGCTTAACACTTCTATCATTATACACTTTGTGTGTGTGTGTTCTATAGAGAGAAACCAGAGAGTTTGCATTGTAATCTTCAAGTGATTCAATAAGAAAACTCTTATTTAACTTCTCGTATACTAGATTGATTGATTCTATCAGCAGTAAGATCATTCCATGTACTTACAAGTGGTATCAGAGCAATTCCAGATTGCTCTGCTGATTTGAATTGATCATTTTTGGATTTCTAGTGAGATAAAGTTTGGGTTTTATTGGGTTTTCATCAATTTTCTTCAATTCCAAGTGATTCTGATGTCAAACTTGATTTCAAAACATTCCTAGTGTGTTTTCGTTGCTTACTGGCTGCAAATTACAGTCCAAAACGTCCAAAATCAGTCGAAAATGTGTTGGTACGCCGGTTGAATGTCGTGGTACGCTGGATGACATGTTGGTACACTGCTTGGTACGTTGATTGATACGCAAGGCAATCTTCAACGGTGGTCCAGAGCAGTTACGCCGTACCAAGTTTGGTACGCTAAGTTCACTAGTACGCTACTGGTTTGATACGTTGAGTGGTTGGTACGGTCAAAAATATTGGTACGTTGTTCAACATTTTGGTCCGCTGAGAGTGTGTTTGGTACGTTGGCAGAAAAGTGGTGTTCACTAAAACTGACGTAACTTGAGAACCGTTAAGAGTTACGAGAGCTAATACCAGCCAAAACGACCGTCTCGATGAGATCTACACTTTTACTGCGTAACAGCTAGTACCCTCTGGTTTGACCCCCAAAATCTGTCTTTAAGACCTCCATTTTCGAGTTTTAAGTTTTGATATCCAATTTCACAATTTTTAAAATGTATGAAATTGATGCATTTATTGCGGGTCATCATCAGAATGTACCATCCTTTGGTACATTCTGATGATGACCCGCAATAAATGCATCAATTTCATACATTTTGAAAATTGTGAAATTGGATATCAAAACTTCAAACTCGAAAACGAAGGTCTTAGAAATTGATTTTGGGTATGGAAATGGATCTTACTAGAGGTTTGTTCGATCGTTAGAGTTAGAATGAAGGTGTAAATAAAAGTTTGTTTTATTGAAATCAACAGACTTAGTTACAAACTCTCTAATCAGCTCAAACAGAGAAACACACTAAAAAACACATAGTTAAGATCTAGTTCTCAAAGTTCTCTCTCAATTGCTACTGAATTACAATGTAAAACACCTTTACATACACGACTATCCGAACTCAGACGAACTTGCAGTTCGTCTGATCCGAACCTCATTCGAACTTCAGTTCGGATGACCTTGGTTCATCCCAGTTCAGACCAGTTTGTATAATGGCTTTGTCTTGTTCAGATCTTCACACCTTCTTGTTCAGATACTTCACACGACGCACAGATTATGTATCAACACATATGTACGATATGAGCTCTATGGGGCAATCTCACAAAGTCTTGTCATTCTCACCGAGGCACAAAACTTAGGACTTGTACATATGTATAAATCACAATTAATTACACCAATAGCATGCAATCTCCTATCCAAGCAATTACATGTTCATACTTATGCATCACATAGTTATTTATTTTCCCGGTAAACATATATTTACTACATGTGAGCTAATTCCATGTTAGAATCACATCATCATCTCATGTTAAGTCACATAGATTATCAATTAACATATTTCAAGCCATGTCATAAGTTCCTAACCACATGCATAAATGTCATCTTGACCTAATAGGCCATTTACACGATAATTTCACGTTAATAATTTCTATAAATTATTCTACATGCAATCCAACATCAAGTTTGCAACTTTATAGTTCCTTATGCATCCATTTACATGAATCATGCAACTTTATTCAAGTTCTAACACAAAGCAAGCACCTTTATTCAAGATCTAACATGCATGACTACCAAAACCGGGTTTTTATCATAGATCCCACATAAAGTTCATGACTTTATTACTTAACAACCCTAGATCTATCATTAGCAAGCATATAGAACATAGACCTTGCATTAGTATTCAAGCTTTATTCACATGTAACCATGCAAAATTGTCACACCCCCAAATAACCACTAACGGAGTTTATACCGTTAAGGGGTGCGAGCAAACCAGGACCACAACCATTAGTTACAAATACTAAACGAATCAAAGTAAGTCCAGATATTTATCATAAAATAAAGTCTCAAAGTACGCAGCGGAAAATATATCGTCTTAGCACTAACCACGTGCTTTACAAATCAGTGTTTTAAATTCCCAATTAAGTTTAATAGAAAAAAGAAAAGTCTTCATGTGCCATGCCAACCCGCATCCGGATACTCCTCAGCGATCTGCAAAAGTTTAAACCACGCAAGTGTCAACCTAACGGTTGGTGAGTTCACAGTGGGCTTGTCACGCAGTGGCCCGGTCTCATAATCATAATTGTGTCAACATGTACTTAAGTAATATTTATTTGTGAAAAGCAATGCTCGGTAATGTCCAAAATCATAGTAACGTGGTTTAGAAATATTAATGTCCGTAACATACGTTATCGGGTATGAACTAGTTTTGTATAGTTAAAGTGCTCAACCGATATCGCGGGTAGCTAATCCGTTGTTCCATGCACTAAGGAAGTTTGTACCAAAGCTGACTCATATTGTAGTGGCAGTGCCATCATGTTTTGCGGACCTACGTCATCGCGGATTTGCCTCCCCCGTGTCCTCTCGGGATCACGGTCAGATAGGCTGATATTGTACCTCCGTGCACTCCCCGTGCCACGGGGCGGAGTTTGTCAAACTCCAGTAGATCTACCCAACATCCCCTCGCTTTACAATTAATGGTACAATTTAGTTGAGGACTTTTTCAGTTATAAGGGAATCCTTAGAAATCATGTGATATCATGTGGTTTAGACTTAAACCTACACTAGCCATATTAAAACGGTTTTCCTTTGGGTTCTCATGAATCCCGAAAACATTTTCAGTTTCGTTTTAGAAATAGTTGTTTAAGTATTTCACAAGTGTCTCCCATAAAACCCTTCAAGTTCATCAAGTGGGTAT
>JBCNJP010000016.1:10101259-10121509 GCA_039602395.1 Deinandra increscens subsp. villosa
CAGAGAATGGGAGGTGGATTTGGAGAGACGGAAATGTCGGATCCTTTTCCACAAAAGATGTACGAATCTTGTTCAGGGAGGGTCAATCGGAGCCTCAGGATTTTGTTCTCCACTTGTACAAACTTCTTCCTAATAAAATAAGTTTTTTTGCTTGGCGTGCCCAACGTAATAGAATCGCCACCTTCGATGCTCTCGCCAGAAGGAACATCCCGGTTCGATCTTCTGAGTGCAGAATGTGTGGGGATGGTGACGAGTGGGTGTCGCACCTATTCACGGGGTGTGTTTTTGTTGCAGCCGTTTGGAATTGGGTTGCGTGTTGGTGCAAGATTCCCCTCATCATTGCCTTTTATATTAACGACATCCTGAAGCTGCGTAACAGATTGAAGGTTTTAAGGAGGGACGTCGTTCATGGTATTGTTCTTACGACTTGCTGGTGCAAATGGATTGAGAGAAATTCGGCGGTCTTTCAGAACACCACGCTCTCGGTCTCTAAAGTGATTAAGGAGATTAAAAGTTATGTTCTCTTTGGATGAACAATAGGAGTCGTCGTTGTATTGATTGGGTCAATTGTTCTTTCATGTAACTTGTTTTTGGTGTTTGGGGTGGGCTCCCTCTAGTGCCTTACTAGTGGGTTTCCCTTTGGTGTTTTTAATAAAATGGCCGTTCAATAAAAAGGTAATCGGCAATAAACATAGTAATTTGAAAATAAATAACCAAAAATAAAAATAATAAATATTAGTAATAAACATAGTGGAGTTAACAATACCATCTTTTAAACTTTCATAAATCTCTTCGAAATTTACTAGTATTATCCTCGACGCATTACGGCTGGAAAACGAATTGGCTTCGAATAAAATTTATGTTATTTGACATTTATCCATTTCGTCTAAGAATTCAAGAAGTCGTCACTCTTCGAAACACGTTCGGATTATAATCTACTTTATACCACACAACTGTAGGTCTGTAGCATTTGCATTTTTCCCGGTTGTGAAATCCGACCCATTTTGAAATTTCGCGTTTTACCGATTTACGAATTATTAAGTACCGGAGAATTTTTGAGTATTTATATCCCAAAATAATGTTTTTTAAATGACTCATAATTGATTTTCAAAACAAAATATTTAATTCAAACCATTTTGATTCAAATTGGATCCCTCGTATCGAAAATTAAGCAATTTTTGGTTTTTACGCAATTTCGGTACGCAATTCGTCGTTTACCGGAATCTCGTATTTTAGCATCGTATGTCAAATTTAGCATAATTATGAGTCTAATAATCACAAATCATGTCACGGGTCATAACACACCAAATCGAGTCATGGAACGTTGATTAACTGCCCAAAATCGATACGCACGTTAAAACCGACCAAAAACATGTTATGTGACCCTATGTTACACCAATCAAATTTAAAACTGTTCCTAGAAACAGAATGGGAGAGAGCCATGTTCCTAATGCTTTTAACCGAAAAGATCCCTTCGTTTCCACCACTCCACGTCTAGCCTCCATTTTGATCCACCATTAGGCTTTGGGAATTAATATTTATTACCTTATCTGATTTTCAAGTTCAATCTAACCAATAAAGTGATAAACTGCTAATACCGGTAACCGTTTTGAAAACATGATTAACTCCGACTATTAAATCTGTCAAACTATCGATCATCATATCGTGTAGGATGTTGGCATGATATACCAATCACCATCACATTTTGCATTTTCATTTTAATAATAAAAGAAAGGATGAAACTTCGTGCCTATAGCCGTTTACCGAGTAACATGTCTACTTCAATCCTTTCAAAAAAGGAAAACCTTGTCCATTTCGAACGTAAAATCAAGAATTACTTTGTTATCGGTGTGTTGTTGTTTGTAAGCACTAAGGGTGCCCGGTATGAGGTATCAAAAAATTCGGCAATCCCACATTCGGCAATCCATTTTTTTCGGCAATTCGGCAACCCCATACCAAACCCTTCGGCATGTTAATTTCGGCAAAAAAAAAAAAAAGAAATTCGGCATTTGATTGCCGAACGTTACCGATGTTTTTGGGAGAAGGATTCGAACGTTGAACGGTCATATGACCGTTTGACTTAGTTTTTTTTTCTTATCTTTCTCTATATATACACAAATTTTGGTTTATAATATAATATAATATAAAAATGCAAAAAAAAAAAAAAAAAAAAACATTCAACTTATCGTACCCAACTTATCCCACCCATACCACTTCAAAAAACAAAAAAGACATATACTTTTTTCTCTCTCATGTGTCACTTTCCTATTGGTCCATCAACTTATCCCATTTTACTAATCTTAAAAAATTTATCCCCCACACCGCCCACCCTAAGCAGTGTATTCTCATATGTTTATTTATAAGATGTTCTAAATAATTTGATTTTTTATGGTATTGAATATAAATCTTTGAAGAAAGTGTTACAAAAACCTTTTCTTTCACCATCAAATTCTTATAAATACCGATGGATGGGATAAATTTTTGTAACAACCAACAAATAAAGCTCCGACCCACGCAGATTACCCACTAGGCAAACAGAGTTTCTACGGGAACACGAGCCAGCGGTAATTGAGTCCATTTTAGAGAAAACCCACCTCTATGAGTGGCTGGGTGGTAAAACTTATTTCGGTTATGTGTAGTGGTGTGATGAGGAAAAACAGGCATGCACGATGTGGTGTGATAGTAGAAAAAGTGTGTATTGAGTGAGTAATTGTGTGAATGGTGGTGTGATGAAGTTTAATTATTTGAGTGGTGAATAAAAAAAATAAAGTTGCAAACACGTTCGCAACCTCCACCACTCTACCATCATTACGCCCTAAGGATGACGTGCTCGGCGTTTTCAAGCGTAATCAACCCTTTCACGCCCTATCACGGCATGAGTACACATAGCCAAATCATCAAACGTCATAAACACGCCAATCATAGAACTACCTCGATGAATGAACCATTCTTCTGATAGTATTCATTAGACCACCCGTAATGCTAAGGGAAATCCTTCTCACTTGCATGTCACATTAGCTTTTTACAACTCCCAACAAAACCTTTCCACATGCAGTATTTAGCCCCAACGCCAAATTACGAGCTCGTCCTTCTCACATGCACCTATTTTATAATTTCCACGTCACTATTTCATTTAATATTTCATAAACTTTACATTTAATATTTAATTCTATATTTATCCAACGACTATAATTATATGACGACTATATTTAACCAACGGCTATATTTAATCAACGCTATAATTCTATAAGAGCTATATTGCTTGGGGGTCATCAAAAGACTAAATTTGTATGGCTAGAATCGTAAATTAATAAAAATCTCGTCACTAATTTAGACCATAACTCAATAAAATAAATAATGAAATATAACTCAACAAAATTACCTTATATCATTTCTCTAGGCTGATCTGTATACTCAAAACATATGCGTGTCACTTGTCAATTCTCAAAATTTAATTGGGCTCTCATTTAAGTGTCATTTTTATAGTAGGTGAGACGGTGGGGGCGTGGCGCATTTTAATTGGAAGACAAGGTGCTCTCACATAATTTCTTCTCATTCTAATTTACAACCGTCTCTCCTCCTATTTATCGAAGAGTTTTTTTATTTATATAAAAATGATGTAGATGCAAAATTTATTTATTAAAATGGGTAGTTTAAAAAATATTTATTAAAATGGGTGTTTTTAGAATATTCTTTTTCTTCCTCTTATTCTTATTGGATAAAAAAGTACTATTTAAAAAATGTTTTTATAAAAGTTAAGAATAAGTTTTCTAATAAAATTTAAAGATTTTTTGTTAGATTTTAATGTCAATTTAATTTTTTTTAAAATATATATGTTTTTCTACTTGTAAAAAACTTAAAAACAAATATATTTATAAATGCTATTTTTACATAAATTAAAAAATATATTTTTAAAAAATAAATTAACTATCTTCATCTAGAAATGTTACATATAAGCGACATATTAAGTTAGATACGGAAACACTTATAAAATAAATTTTAAAAAAACTTATAAAAATATTTTATAAGGTAAATTCATTTTACTTGAAACGTCTCTTTTGAACTTTTAAAAAAAAAATACTTATAAAATTAGGGTTTGAGTGTCGTCTACTTATAAAATACCTAAAAAATACTTTTAGGGTGACGGTTTGACACGTGGTTTGAAGTGTATTTAATAACAAGTTGAAACCCCGGTTCATATATCGACCGACTAGGTTTGCGTGTACGTGCGAACAAAAACGAACAACTAATGACTCTGTATATGAGGACTTTTCTATATTATAGGTATTCTTTTAAAAAAGTCGAGAGAAAAGTTTAAAACAAAACGCTAAAAAAATCTTGTTAAAAATATTTTGGTAGGATATTAAAAAAAATTAACTATTTTTATTTTCTTATAGATGTTTTATATAACTTGTTGTCGAACAAAATAATTTTTAAGAGTAAAAAGTAAACATTTATTAAATATATTCTTAGGGAAATTAAAAACATTTTTAATAGATAATAAATAAATAAGAAAAGTTACGGTGAATTTTTGTAAAAGAATTAATAATATTATAAGACATCAAGATTTAACAAAATATTTCTTTCATAATATGTTTTTAAATTAAAAAATAATCTGTGAAAAGAAGTTACAGGAAATATTAATATAATAGTTAAAAAGTTTCAAAAAGTATGTAAATATATTAAAATAAATTTTATTTTATTGAAACTTTTTCATTAGTTTTTTTTATAAAAAATATTTTGTTTAAAAATAATTATTTTTATCCAATAAGATTAAAGTGAAGAAAATGATTTTTTTAATGAAAACACCCATTTTGGTAAATATTTTTTAATCATCCATCTTGATAAATAATTTCTCCACCAACACTAGTTTAGGAAAAAACTTCATTGATTCTCAGTCTTTGAAGTTGATACACTAGTAACATCAAAGTGACCATACAATTGCTTTGTGTCCGTTGACATCTAACCACCTTTGGGGCATCTGGCTTCGCTTTTATGTTTCAAACAATCAGTGATGTTGAAGCAACTATGTCGTACATGTGATCACCTTAAAGGTACAATTTTATAATTCTTCTGATGGATGGTTTATTGCTTTTGGGATCTTCCAGTTCTGAAAAGTTTGTTGGTTTTCGAGCAGATTTCTAACATCATTTTTGGTTTCATGATGTGTTGTTGGATCAATTTTATGTTTTCCTTCGACCTCTGTTTGATCGATTTTCTGTTTGTTTATGGGTTTTGAAACGTTTGAGGTCACGAAATCGTCGATTTTCTATATTGTTGGATCGATTTTCCCTTTTGGCTTTGGGTACTTAATGACTCCGGCTGTGATTTTATATTTGGTTTTCTAATATTGTTTTGTTTGGCTTTGTCCTCCTTTGCGTGATAATAGAGTCGTTTTTATCTTCGAGTTACACATTGTGAGCATTAATCTTCATTCTAATAAAACAATAACTTGGGTGCCATATGTCTTTTTTATAGGACCTCCACCCAGTGTCGAATACAGGAAGTTTTTTAACGGGGGTAAAAATTAGATGGGTAAGAAATAGTCGGGTCAAAAAACTAGATCGGGTCGGAAAACAACAAATAACAACCAGAAATATTTAAAAGCAAAAAAAAAAGTTTATACAAGCAGATTTAAAAACTGATAAACTTATGGAAGATAAATAAATATTAACATAAACTTCAACTATAAATAAACAATTTACATAATGTGTTATCTGTATCTATCTAGGTTATTAAGGGAAGTTTTCTCAATCAAATTAATTGTTAGAAGGCAATACCTCATATTATTCTTAACTTGTGGGCCCCTGTTAAAAATTATTTGTGCCCTCATTGCCATTGGCTCCATGGCAAGAGAACATGGCCTTCAAACTCTTTGTATCTAACTAATTCTTTATAAATTCAATAGCAATTCTTAAAGTAATTAGTGGCTACGGGGTGCCTCTCCCCCCCCCCCCCCCTTAAAGTGGCTCCGTCACTGCCTCCACCTAAGCGTTCAACTAAGCGTTGTTTAATTGTCAACACTACACTCAATTTCAAATTTTCTCGATTTAAGAATTTTCAAATTTTCCAAATTTAATATTTCAACTTTCTAAATCTAAAATTCAACATTACATTTAATTAAAATTAATTATATATAGTTATTAATATTCATTAAGTATATATTTACATAAATTATTTATTAACTATCTTACCAAATTTACATAAATTATTTGAATTTTCTAATATTAAGAGATGTAACACTCATTTTTTTAACTTTTAATAATGTTACTAGTATTTATTAATTAAAAATATTATATATTAGGGTGTTAATTTATTCAATTAAAATATTAAAATATCAAACACCCTTTTTTATTATGAAAAATAACATTTATTAGTTCAGTTATCATCTTCATCATGTTTTAATTGTCATTTAACGTTATCTTCTCTGAATTTAAGAAATTCCAAATAATAATAACTTTTATTATTGTAATTCTCAACACATTTTAAAATAAACCATTAAGCAATTTATTTTTCAACTGCGATATACGAAATACTTTAAATTTATTATATTTTATAAAAATGTACTTTTTACTTAATTACTATAAAATAACTATTGGATATGATCTCACAATTATATCATTCATAATTTTTAAGTCTCATATCAACTTTTATTTATTTTTATAATTATCTCATATTATTAATATTTATTCAACACATGTAATACATGGGTTAGTAACCTAGTTACCTTATATATATCATTTATTTATGTTGATTTGTACATTTAAAAGTTACTGTGCGTATCAAATGTCAATTTCTCTAATTTATAAATATAACAAAATGATTTGGTAAGAAACAATGAAGTTTTGTGGTCTTAGGCTTTGGCCACAAAGCTTTCACACATTTATGTTTTATACCCTCAAGTTTTCAACTTTAATTTTTTTGTTTTATATTTTAGTCACCAATTATACATTTATGTTTTTACTCCTAAAGTTTTATACTTTATTTTTATTAACTTTTGTGGTTTTCTACTTTAGCCACGAAATTATTACACTTTACGTTTTATACACCTCAACTTTTCAATTTTTTTCTTGTGTTTTCTATTTTGGTCACCAATGTTTTATACATTTACGTTTTTACCCCTAAAGTTTTCTACTTTATTTATATTAACTTTTATGGTTTTTTACTTTGCCATGAAACTTTTACACTTTTACGTTTTACACCTTAAGATGTTTGATGTGTTTTTTTTTTGTTTTCTACTTTGGCCACCAACGTTTTATACATTTACGTTTTTTACCACTAAAGTTTTATACTTTATTTTTATTGTTTTCTATTTTGGCCACCAATGTTTTACATATTTTTTACCCCTTAGGTTTCCTACTTTGGTTTTTTTTTAATGTCTTGTATAACAGTAAATCAACCTTATATGTTTTGTTTAATAAAGTGGGTAGATCTGATTTTCAAGTTCAATCTAACCAATAAAGTGATAAACTGCTAATACCGGTACCCGTTTTGAAAACATGATTGACTCCGGCTATTAAATCTGTCAAACTATCGATCATCATATCGTGTAGGATGTTGGCCGGATAGACCAATCGGCAATCACCATCACATTTTGCATTTTCTTTTGAATAATAAAAGATAGGATGAAACTTCGTGCCTTAGTGCCTATAGCCGTTTACCGAGTAACATGTCTACTTCAATAAAAGATAGGATGAAACTTGTCTATTTCAAGGGGTCCTCCCCCTCTATATATATCCACATCGACCTCACCTAGCCATGCATCCACATTTCTCACTCGAAACTCATCCAACATCTTTTTTAAACATGGCCGTTTCTGCTCCCAAATTCGCCATAACACGTAGCCATCCAAAGAGGGGCCAAATTAAGATCAACATTTTCAAGCTGATTACTAAGTCGATGAAAGATTTGGCAATTGGGATCGCCGGAAAAACCAAGAAACTCGCCGGAGATGGAGGATGCATCCACGGCCGCCGTTTAATTACTTCTCCAGCTACTATAATCCCACTGGAAGTCACCGGAGTATTCCCGGAATCTATTCCGATCAACATTATCAAGTTGATCACCGGAGAAACAAAGAAACTCGCCGGAGATGGAGGGCGTGTTAGTCGTTCTCCGGCGACTATAATCCCACCGGAAGCCACCCGAACACTACCGGAGCGTAACCTACCCAAGAGGGGTGAAATCAAGATCAAGATTTTCAAAGAGATTGGTAAGTCAATGAAAGATTTGGCAATTGGGATCGCCGGAAAAAAGAAGAACGCCACCTGAGGAATGCCCGCAACTTCCGAACGTAAAATCAAGAATTACTTTGTTATCGGTGTGTTGTTGTTTGTAAGCACTAAGCAGTGTATTCTCATATGTTTATTTATAAGATGTTCTAAATAGTTTGATTTTAATGGTATTGAATATAAATCTTTGAAGAAAGTGTTACAAAAACCTTTTCTTTCACCATCAAATTCTTATAAATACCGATGGATGGGATAAATTTTTGTAACAACCAACAAATAAAGCTCCGACCCACGCAGATAACCCACTAGGCAAAGAGAGTTTCTTCGGGAACACGAACCAACGGTAATTGAGTCCATTTCAGAGAAAACCCACCTCTATGAGTGGTTAGGTGGTAAAACTTATTTCGGTTATGTGTAGTGGTGTGATGAGGAAAAACAGGCATGCACGATGTGGTGTGATAGTAGAAAAAGTGTGTATTGAGTGAGTAATTGTGTGAATGGTGGCGGTGTGATGAAGTTTAATTATTTGAGTGGTGGATAAAAAAATAAAGTTGCAAACACGTTCGCAACCTCCACCACTCTACCATCATTACGCCCTAAGGACGACGTGCTCGGCGTTTTCAGGCGTAATCAACCCTTTCACGCCCTATCACGACATGAGTACACATATAGCCAAATCATCAAACGTCTTAAACACGCCAGTCATAGAACTACCTCTATGAATGAACCATTCTTCTGATAGTATTCATTAGACCACCCGTAACGCTAAGGAAAATCCTTCTCACATGCATGCCACATCAGCTTTTTACAACTCCCAACAAATCCTTACCGCATGCACCATTTAGCCCCAACGCCAAACTACCTCGCCCTTCTCACATGCACCTATTTTATAATTTCCACATCACTATTTCATTTAATATTTCATGAACATTACATTTAATATTTAATTCTGACATCTATATTTAATCAACGGCTATAATTCTATAACGACTATATTTAATCAATGCTATAATTCTATAACAGCTATATTGCTTGGGGTCATCAAAAGACTAAATTTGTAATGCTAGAATCGTAAATTAATAAAAATCTCCTCACTAATTTAACTATAACTCAATAAAATAAATAATACTCAATAAAATAAATAATGAAATATAACTCAGCAAAATTACCTTATATCATTTCTCTAGGCTGATCTATATACCCAAAACATATGCGTGTCACTTGTCAATTTCTCTAAATTTAATTGGGCTCTCATTTAAGTGTCATTTTTATAGTGGGTGAGACGGTGGGGGCGTGGCGCATTTTAACTGGAAGACAAGGTGCTCTCACATAATTTCTTCTCATTTTAATTTACAAGTTACAACTGTCTCTCCTCCTATTTATCGAAGAGTTTTTTTTTTTTTATTTAAAAATGATGTAGATGCAAAATTTATTTACTAAAATGGGTAGTTTAAAAAGTATCTAGAGTAAACATCATTTTTTGTTTCTAAGGTTTGCACATTTTAACACTTTTAATTCAATTTCTGAAATTATAACATTTCAGTGTCTGAGGTTTAATTATTTTCTTAATTTTGGTCACTTTTTAAATTTACATCCATATTAACGGTTGAAATCAGTCAAATAGGATATTAATGAGGGGTATTTTCGTAATTTAACCATCTCTTTTTATTTATTTGATACAAAACGCAGTAATTGACTTCCCAAAAAAAAACTATATAACTCAACCATTTTTCAAATAAATAAAAGGGAAAGTCAATTAGTTCGTTTTGTATCAAATAAATAAAAAGGGATGTTTAAATTATGAAAATACCTCATTAATATCTTATTTGAGTGATTTCAACCGTTAATTTAGATGGAAATTTAAAAAGTGACTAAAATTGAGAAAAATAATCAAACCTCAGGCCCTAAAATTTTATAATTTCATAAATTGGATTAAAAGTGTTATAATGTGCAAACTTTATAGACCAAAAGTGAAGTTTACTCAAGTAGTTATCACAATGGGTGTTTTTAGAATATTCTTCTTCATCCTCTTATTCTTATTGGATAAAAAGTACTATTTAAAAAATGTTTTTATAAAAAGTTAAGAATTATAAGTTTTCTAATAAAACTAAAAGATTTTTTGTTAGATTTTAATGTCAATTTAATATTTATTTTAAAATATATATGTTTTTGTACTTGTAAAAAACTTAAAAACAACAATATTTATAAATGTTATTTTTACATAAATTAAAATATATATTTTTGAAAATAAATTAACTATCTCCATCTAGAAATGTTACATATAAGAGACATATTAAGTTAGATACATAAACACTTATAAAATAATTTTAAAAAAACACATAAAAATATTTTATAAGGTATTATAAAATTAGCGTTTGAGTGTCGTCTACTTATAAAATACCTAAAAGAAACTTTTAGGGTGAAGGTTTGACACATTGTTTGAATTGTATTTAATAACAAGTTAAAACCCCGGTTCATATATCGACCGACTAGGTTTGCGTGTACGTGCGAACGAAAACGAACAACTAATGACTCTGTATATGAGGACTTTTCTATATTATAGGTATTCTTATAAAAATGTCGAGAGAAAAGTTTAAAACAAAACGCTAAAAAAATCTTGTTAAAAATATTTTGGTAGGATATTAAAAAAATTAACTATTTTTATTTTCTTATAGATGTTTTATATAACTTGTTGTCGAATAAAATAATTTTTAAGAGTAAAAAATAAATATTTATTAAAAATATTCTAAGGGAAATTAAAAACATTTTTAAGAGATAATAGATAAATAAGAAAAGTTACGGTGAATTTTTGTAAAAGAATTAATAAATATCATAAGGCATCATGATTTAACAAAATATTTCTTTCATAATATGTTTTTAAATTAAAAAAAAATATATGAAAAGAAGTTACAGGAAATATTCATATAATAGTTAAAAAGTTTCATAAAGTATGTAAATATATTAAAATACATTTTATTTTATTAGAAACTTTTTCATTAGTTTTTTCTATAATAAATATTTTGTTTAAAAATAATTAGTTTTATCCAATAAGATTAAAGTGAAGAAAATAATTTTTTAATGAAAACACCCATTTTGATAAATATTTTTTTAAATCATCCATTTTAATAAATAATTTCTCCATCAACACTAGTTTGGAAAAAAAACTTTGTTGGTGCTCAATCTTTGAAGTTGATACTCTAGTAACATCAAAGTGACCATGCAATTGCTTTGTGTCCGTTGAGGTAATGACATCTACAACCACCTTTGGGGCATTTGGCTTCGCTTTTATGTTCCAAACAATCGGTGACGTTGAAGCAACTATGTCGTACATCTGATCACCTTAAAGGTACGATTTTATAGTTCTTCTGATGGATGGTTTCTTGCTTTTGGGATCTTCCAGATCTGAAAAGTTTGTTGGTTTTCGAGCAGATTTCTAACATCATTTTTGGTTTCATGATGTGTTGTTGGATCAATTTTATGTTTTCCTTCAACTTCTGTTTGATCGATTTTCTGTTTGTTTATGGGTTTTGGAACGTTTGAGGTCACGAAATTGTCGATTTTCTGTGTTGTTGGATCGATTTTCCCTTTTGTCTTTGGGTACTTAATGACTCCGGTTATGATTTCATATTTGGTTTTCTGATATTGTTTTGTTTGGCTTTGGTCTCCTTTGCGTGATAATAGAGTCGTTTTTATCTTCGAGTTACACATTGTGGGCATTAATTACCTTATATATCATTTCTATATGTTGATATGTACATTTAAAAGTTACCATGCTCGCGTATCAAATGTCAATTTCTCTATTTTATAAATATAACAAAATGATTTGGTAAGAAACAATGAAGTTTTGTGGTCTTAGGCTTTGGCGACAAAACTTCATGTAATTAACACGCATGGCAGACTCGACCCGTCAGGAGTTTTGCGGGTCACTCATTGGTTATGAGCTGACCAGCGAGGAACCCAAAGGGTTAGTCATGGGTCTTGACTCGGTCGACAAAAAGACCAAGATGATAAAATTCATCTCTATCCTCTTCATAGTTCATATACTATTATTTATTATTACCTGGTTTTCAAATTTGATCTGATTAGTAAACTACTAATACTATCGGTACCGGTTCCAAAAACATTAACTCCAACGATTACATCTGTCAAACATTAACTCCAACTATTACAACTATCGATCACCATTTCGTGTAGGATGTTGACGTGATATACCTATCACCACCACATTTTGCATTTTCTTTTTAATAATAAAAGAAATGGATGCAACTTCGAGACTATTGCCGGTTACCAAGTAACATGTCCTCTCCTTCTATATATATCAAACATGGATCTCACACCTAGCCATGCATCCACATTTCTCACTCGAAACTCATCACACATCTTTTCTAAACATGGCCGTTTCTGCTCCCAAATTCGCCATAAAACGTAGCCGTCCAAAGAGGGGCCAAATTAAGATCAACATTTTCAAGCTGATTACTAAGTCGATGAAAGATTTGGCAATTGGGATCGCCGGAAAAACCAAGAAACTCGCCGGAGATGGAGGACGCATCCACGGGCCCCGTTTGATTACTTCTCCAGCTACTATAATCCCACTCAAAGTCACCGGAGTATTCCCGGAATCTATTCCGATCAACATTATCAAATTGATCACCGGAGAAACAAAGAAAATCGCCGGAGATGGAGAGCGTGTTAGTCGTTCTCCGGCGACTATAATCCCAAAGGAAGGCACCCGAACACTACCGGAGCGTAACCTACCCAAGAGGGGTGAAATCAAGATCAATATTTTCAAAGAGATTGGTAAGTCAATGAAAGATTTGGCAATTGGGATCGCCGGAAAAAAGAAGGAAGCTATCGGAGGAATGCCTGCAGCTTCCGAACGTAAAATCAATATTTACAAGATGACTGGCGGGTCATCCGGAGGAGAAGATGGTGAGCCGGCGCCGGCGGTGGTTGGTTTAACTTGACAAACAACTTTCTACTCGGTGATAGGGATATGATTAATGAGATTTGGTGATTGTAACGTACTTTGTTATCGGTGTGTTGTTTGCAAAGAGTGTATTCTCATATGTTTATTTATAAGATGTTATAAATAATTTGATTTTTTATGGTATTGATATAAATATTTAAGAAGATAAGTGTTACAAAAACCTTTTCTTTTACCATCAAATTCTTATAAATACCGATAGAAGGGGTAATTTTTTTCTAACCACGAGTAAAGAAAGCTCTGACCAAAGCAGGGAGCCCATTAGGTAAACGGAGCTCTTATTGGAAGACGAGCCAACGGCAATTGAGTCCATTTTAGAGAAAACTCATCTTCGTGAGTGGCTGAGTGGTAAAACCTGTTGGGCTCGAAAATCGAACTCATGACCTTTTAGTCTCGAGTCTTCTTTTCATCACCATACCATTCGGCCAATTACCAATGATGATAGAAGGGGTAATTTAATTTTAAAATACTCATCTTCGCAGACGATGTGATGATCTTGGGTAACTGGACGGAAGAAAGATTCATCAATCTACGTCGCCTTCTTTGGGTTTTTTTTTTCTATGTTCTGGTCTGCGGGTAAACATGGATAAATGCGGCCTTACAAGGATAAATGTTTCAGCTCTGGAATTGCAAAACAGTGCTGAGTTTATTGGGTGTCGTAGTTGCTCTTTTCCTTTTGAATATTTGGGATTGCAGGTGGGGGCCAATATGAATTTGAAGGCTAAATGGAATAGAGTGGTTGAGACTTTTAATCAAAGATTAACTTCGTGTAAAGCTAAAACTCTCTCGATGGGAGGTCGGCTTGTTCTCATTAAATCCGTCTTAGAGTGCCTTCCCACTTACTACTTTTCGTTATACTGGGCGCCTAAGAAAGTTATTGATGAACTTGAAAGGATCATGATGAATTTCCTGGGGGGGGAGACAACGTGAAAAAAATCCATTGGGTTAAGAAGATAAACGTTTTGAAACCAAAAAATGAAGGAGGACTTGGCCTGGAACCTTTGGATCGGGTTAATATATCCCTACTCGCGAAGTGGGCTTGGCGGTATAACTCGGAACATGGCAGGCTTTGGAGAAGAGTAATTGGCAGCCTTTATCACAGGGACAGGGAGAACCAGTTGTTACCTATGCAACCTTCATCCAGTGGAGTTTGGAAGGCGATAGCCAAGTGTTGTAAGGAGCTCGAGCAGTGGGGGGTGGATCTCACAGAAACAATGGTGGAATCAAATGGGAGACTGACCTGGCTTGAAGACAGCTCCGGCTGTTTTTCTGTGAAGTCGCTTAGGAAGTGCTTATCTTTGGCGGCTTCATCGGGTATGTTGTTTGGTTTCACTTGGTGTAAAGCGGTTCCTATTAAGGTGAATATCTTGGCTTGGAGAGCTGTCCTAGGGCGTCTTCCTACTTCCGACGGGCTGATCAAGAGGAAGGTGGAGGTGCACCCGATGTGTAGGTTGTGTGACAAGGGTTTCGAGTCTGCGGAGCACTTGTTTACCAACTACTCGTTTTCCAATTTAGTGTGGCAGATTCTGGCTCAGTGGATCAAACTTCCTCCTTTAATTGCTTTTTCGGTTATGGACTTGTTGAATATCCACAAGGATAGAGTGGCTCCACCTTGGAAGAGTATGGCGATCAACAACATCATCCTTTCGAGCATGTGGCTGATTTGGTTGGAGCGCAATGGTTGCATCTTTAAGAATCGCACTCCTTCGATTCACCGGGTGGTTTTAGGTATTAAGTATTGGAGTTTTGTGTGGTTCTTGAACCGTTGTAATCTCTATTCTCCTTCTTGGGAGGATTGGATTGCCTTTTCTTTGTAATGTGTTGCTTGTGGCGCTTCTAGCGGCTTGCTAGGCGTTTGGCCTGTTTTATTGAATTGCCGTTCAAAAAAAAAAAGACAAAAAAAAAAGTATTATTCTAGGGACAAAGACAGAAATAACACTTTTGTTAAAACATTCCCTCATTAGTCGTTTGAAAGTCAACAGCCTCATTATAGCCCCCCTTGCACGGTCGGACGACCGTTGTCATCCATCCGTCGCCACGACTCCACCAACAAAAACCGCCACGTGTCTTTCCCATGATCGTCACGACCCTTCGTCACCGACAACGACCGTCCCCTGTGGGTCCACGACGTCCCCTGCCTGACACTTTCCAGGGTCGTCCAACACCCGTCGACGGTCGTCTGACACTTGTCGGGGCGTCGGGACGACCCCGACACAAAAAAAAAACTTTTTTTAACCCCGTAGTCGTTGACCCCAGCATGAGGGTCGTTGACCTTCACGGTCGCCACGAACTCATGCACGGTCGCCACGGTCGCCACGAAACCCCGTTTTTTCTTTTTTGTGTTTTCTTTAAATTTTTGTATTACCACTTCCCCTGTATTTAACAACCTGTATTTATTTCCTATTTATTTACCTTTCCCCCTCTTTCACTCTCTTTATAAATCAAATTTATGCCCTTTAGCTGCACGAAAAAGGAAAAATGGAATTTCACAACATTGTTGTATGCGTCGGTGGCAAGTGGAATGAAAGAAATAATGTATACGAGTACGCACCTTATAATTGCATTCGACGTGCCACCAGTATGTATTCGAATTTTACTTTTTTTCAGCTAAAAAGACTCATCGCTACTTGTTTTAATCTCGTCAACATATCTCGATTGTCTTATAAACTGTCGACATATTCTTTTCATGTTAATATTATGGATGATAGTGATATTCCTTTATTTTTTAAAGTTGTTGCGAGTAATAAAAAGGAGCCAGTATATTTGTATGTTGTTGAGAAAAAACAAAAAAGAAAAAACGGGGTTTCGTGGCGACCGTGCATGAGTTTGTGGCGACCGTGAAGGTCAACGCCCCTCATGCTGCGGTCAACGACTACGGGGTTAAAAAAAAGTTTTTTTTTTGTGTCAGGGTCGTCCCGGCGCCCCGACAAGTGTTAGACGACCGTCGACGGGTGTCGGACGACCCTGGAAAGTGTCAGGTAGGGGACGGTCGGGGACTGTCATTGTCGGTGACGAAGGGTCGTGACGACCATGGGAAAGACACGTGGCGGTTTTTCGTTGGTGGAGTCATGGCGACGGATGACAACGGTCGTCCGACCGTGCAAGGGGGGCTATAACGGATGACAAGTCATGGATTCGATCATCATTCTCCAATCTCCGATTCAGACGACTTCGACCAGACGTGTGCTCGTTCGATCATCACGCAATCTCCGATTCGATCATCATTCTCCAATCTCCGATTCATTCTGTAACTGTTGAACTCGTTCGAGGCAAGCGACGATTCATTCATCATTCTACAATCTCCGATTCATTCTCCAATGTTATTATATGTTCTGTAACTGTTTATTTGTTTAATGAATTAATGTTATTGTTATTGCAAGTGACAAGTGCTGATGCTATTAGTTCTTGTTTTTCATTCTTGGACCATTTGTAGTGTTATCATTGTTTGTTGTTAAAAAAAGTGTTTTCTATGTTCTTTTCAACAAAACAAACTTTTACCTAATATTATTGGCTAATAATTTAGTCTCGTTTCTATCCGTCTAAGTGAAATTTCTTAATGAACCTAAAATATGTTAATGTGTAATAATTTGAGGGCACTGATGACGAATAGTTCTTTGTTTATTGCTGATTCTTTTTGTTGGTTCACATTACAGGATGTATTGAAGAAAGGTACTGGTGTTTGGAGGAAGGTTGTTGCAACTTTTGGAATTGAAAACAAAGAAATTCATTATCATTATCTTAGTCACAAAATTCAAAATGAATTGATTGAAATGTTAGCATCTGAGGTAAAAAATGCAATAATTAAAAAAATCAAAGAGGCAAAATATTTTTTGGTAATTCTCGATTGCTTTAGATACTCAGGATCATATTTTCTTTTCCTTTCTATTTTTGTAAACATTTTTATTTATTGTAAACTTTGTTGTAATTTTGGGATTGGTTCCTAAGTGACCTTTGTCGGCCTTCCAAAAGAAAAAGAAAAAAAGTGACCTTTGTCGGATTGCTCTCTCTCTCTCTACATAACCACATACACCAATTCTTATTTTTCACTCACAAAATCTTCTTCTTCTTTTCTGTAGAAACTGTGGTCTCGGCCGGGCGGGTATCAAGGGTGAACCGGTTCGGCCAAGTGAAGAGTCTCTAGAGAGTTGATGAGTTAAGTCGCTCCGGTAGGGAGCGTCTTGGCTGCTTCGGTAGGTTAGTCTAAGGTACCTGTCACGAAGGAAGAGTTAGAACATAGGAGGGAGATTGTCCTCCGGCTCAGACTGGGACTGACAGATGCATCATAGCCATCCCAGGTCTACCCTCGTGAGTATAGGATGTGTGTGTGGGGAATTGGGATGCCTGTTCTGCCGTGCGGTCAGGAGCGGCGTTTTAGTGCCGGAGCTAGTTGTAGTCCGGAGGGATTAAGTGTCTTTCCCCCCAAGTGGTTGGGGGGTATTTATAGTGACTTACCTTTGTCTGATGCGTCATTAATGCTCCTGGCGGCTAACGGTATGGGCGGGCGCAGTAGGTGCGTAGCCTACAGTCCCATTTTGGGTAAAGCGGCGCATGATTGGCTTATAATGTACCAATCATTGCCTGTCCATGTTACCCGTGAGGGCCGTGCGGCCAACTCGTGTGTGTCGCGTGCCGCTAGAGTGGGTGTTTGGTTCGGCCTGATGAGGGGTAACCTCCGATATTTGGCCGGACTGGACCCACGTCATCAGCCCCCCAGGCCGAAGCGTTGCTGTCATGTAGCGGGGCTTCGGGCTTTCTCTTCTTATTGGGCCTGGATGGGCCGGGCTTCCGGGGCCCCCTGTGTTGGTGCGCGTTGATTGGATGCTGGCCTGGCAACCGTCCCGTCAGGAATGTCAACCGTCGCCCTCTATATAGCCTATATATAGCCGAACGTAACTCCCTTCGGTCATATCGTCTTCTTTCCAAACTTGCTGCCATTCTTGCCGAAAACGCTACCTGCTTTCATACCGCGCGGTACGTTACCCTTTTCTTTGTATTTTGTTTTCTTACATCATGGCTGAGAGTAGTAAGTCCGATATGGACGTTCAGTTTAGTTGCCTTACTCCGAAAACCCTTAGCACTGAGGTAGCGCGGTACGGCATTCCTCTAGAACTGCATCCTACTTTGCCGGAGAGAACCCATACTATCCGTGACTGCCCGCCCGGTAAGATTGGGCTTTACCTTCATCACTTCAGTTTTGCTCACCTTCGCCTTCCCTTTACCGTTTTCTTTCGCAATCTTATCAAAGCCCTTCGTGTTGACATTCGGCAGCTTCCCCCCTTGGCCGTCGCACGGATAACTCAGTTTGAAATTGCCTGCTGGGCGTGTGGGACAAAACCTACCGTTAACCTTTTTAGGCAGTTTTTTCGCCTGAACCACCAAGGGGATTGGTACCTTATAGAGGTCGCCCGCCATGAGGGGGCCGTGCGGCTGTTCACTCCTCCCACCAGTCTGAAATTTTGGAAGGACAAGTTCTTCTGGGTGGATGACGTTTGCATTGGAAGGATGCACTGGAGAAAGCCGGAGGAGGACCTGGTGCCGTACGACGTGTACAAACTTCCTCATGACACGGTCGGCCGTGCGAGGTTGATTGCAAACAAAATGCCTCATCGCAAACAGGCCGAGGAGGTGTTGGTTATGACTGGCATGAGCCGCAACTGGCTAGGGTTGCTCACCGACCCTTGTTTTAAAATGAATGGGGCCGGTACGGTTCCTTCTTATTGTTGCCGTTTTGTTTTTTGTACTGGACCTGTCTAACTTTCTTTTTCTTGTGCAGAGATGGGTCTCCTGGATTATTTGAAGCTGCCGTCTACTCTTGAGGTTGAGCATACGACGAAGCCAGTGCCCGAGGGGCAAGATACTGTTGTGAAGGCTACTGAGGAGAGGAGGTTTACTGATTTTACTGTGAAGGATGGGGAGAAGGTGATTGCGGGTAAGGACCTGGGCGGTGCTTCCCACACGCTGATTGAGGAGCAGAAAGCCGAACGGCGGCGCAAACTGGCGCAGAAGCAGCGTGCTGATGTGGCGAAGGGTAAGGCCACCGCGCCGTCTGGAAGGGCTTCCAGTAAGAGGAAGAAGGCCTCCTCTAAGGGGCCTTCTAAATCCAAGAAGAAGAAGTCTGGTACGTCCACCTCTCCTGCATTGGTGGACGAATCTTCTGCTGAAGGTTCTCCGGACCCCACTTATAAGGCCGGGGATGAGTCTGAAGAAGATGTGGATATAATCCACAATACTGACTCTGAGGTTGAGGGACCGAAGGACGATGTAGACGGCCGTCCGGAAGGGGATGCGTCCCCTTCGTCCAGCGAAAAGCGCTTCGCCCATGCGCTCGAAACAGGTGACGACTATATGTCTGACATAGTCGGGCGGAAACTGAAGCCTGGTATGGGCAAAGGCGCCGATGCCATTGCCAAGGCCATGGCTGCCGGCGACATGTCTTCGCCGCGCGGCTCCGAGAAAAACGCGGAGCCCGAGGAGGATAGTGTGTCCGTCGAGGCCGATCCTGACGCCGCTTATGTGCCCGACTGGAAGCTGCGAGTCGGGGATGTGCTGTCCACGCCTAGGAGGGCGTGGGATTTTGTGCAGCACGCCGCCCCGTCCGGGGCGGTGTCGGCGGCGGAGGAAGACAATGACATTGTGGCCATGAAGAAGACCGCACAGCGTCTGGCACAATCCTTCGTCCAAACTCAGGACCTCATCCATCGCCATGCTGAGCATCGGCGCACTATCCGCGACCTGAAGAGGGATTTGACGGCGCGGGACGCCGAGTTAGCTGAGAGTAAGTCTCAGCTGGCTACTTTAAATACTGAGGAGGTGAGGAAGTTGAGGAGGAGGGTGGAGCAGGTGACAGGGGAGAAGGCTGTAGTTGACAACGAGCTTGTTGTTGCTCGCAGCCGTGCGGCGGGGTTGGAGAAAGCTTTGGCAGAGGAGGGAGAGCGCCGAAGGGAGGAGGTCTCTGCTCGAGTTGTCGAGTTGGAGACAGCGAGGAAGGAGAAAGCTGCCGTTGAGGCCGAACTGGAGGCCTTAAAAAGGGATAAT
>JBCNJP010000016.1:10122009-10143228 GCA_039602395.1 Deinandra increscens subsp. villosa
AACAAATGGTTACTAGTATAAGATCCAGTTTTATAAAAATGGTTTCTAGTATAAACTGTGAATCATAGTGCTCATACCAATTTTACAATTAAATATATAATCTTTCGATATCGTTTGTTTTATCTATGAAATAGGGGAGAGATTCAAATGAGAAGTTTGTTTAGGGTAAGAAGGATAAGAGTGAATTTCAGTCATTGGATCTTGATCTAATAAAAAAAGAAGGAGGAGTATTTTAGTCTTAGCTACTTTTGTTGACTTTTTATACACTTCCCCTATTTTTTTTAAACATTCATAACTTTCACATGCGACATTATTTTTTTAAAAAAATTACATCATAAAAACGAGCATTTTTTTTATCTTTAAAACGCGTATAGTGTTGCTATATATTAAATGAAAAAAAATATATTACTCTTTCAATTTTTGACACAATGTTCAGATCATTGTGTCATTGTGTCGTCATGTCAAAAGTATTTATAGTGTTGCTATATATAAAGTTAAATACTCTTTCGATTTTTGGCACCATATGAAACAATAATCTAAACATTTTGACACAATATGACACAAAGATCTGAACATTTTTGACATAATATGACACAATGATCTAAACATTTTGACACAATGACACAAAGATCTGAACATTTTTATACAATCGAAAGAATAATTCTTTTTTTAATTTTATATATAACAATACTATACGCGTTTTAAAGATAAAAAACGCTCGTTTTTATGGTGTATTTTTTTTAGATAATGTTGTATCTAAGAGTTATGAAGGTTTTAAAAATGAGGAGGGGGGGGGGGGATTTGATAAAAAGTCAAAAATACTCTTCCATCTATTGTTTTCTTTAGTTTTTCTCTCTAATTCTACCCAGGAAAATTTTGAGCCATAGATCTTCATTTAATTGAAGATCTAATGGCTATAATTCATTTTTATCCTTTTTATTCAAACTAAACTTTTCACAATAACTTTACCCATAAAACTAGTATAAAAAATGAGACGGTAAACACTAAACACACATTCCTCTAAGCTAAAAGACTAATTACAACTAACTGATATAAAAAAAATAAAAAATATCTTAATTTTTAGATTTTTCTTTAAAATTATCAAGTCCGGCCTACTTATATTATTAACTAGAGATAATCCGCGCGATGCCGCGGTAATGTGATAGGAAGATATTGGTTGCAAATGTAGGAGTTAAGTCGCAATATTTGGTTGTTAAATGGATTTAAAGGTTTTTAAACCGTTTAGACTTTGAGCACCCGAAAGACAGAGGGAAAGAGAAACGTAAATTTTTTTATGGTAAGGATGGTTCAATGGCAATAATTCAACACAATTTAGTACAACTCATTTTTACAATAGACGGAGGTTTGCAAGTTTTGTGTAGGAGTGTGGAACAATAAATATAATAAACTTAATATTATACAGAGAGCTATGAAACATGAAGTTGATAACCTAAACTTACAAACAAAACAGGAAGTTGTAGTATAGTTATTTTACAAACATCTGTCTTTTCAAAGGGAGGTGATGTTAGATGAGATTATTCATGATGTTGTTTCTCGGCTATCTCTGCTGAAGGTGATGCTTTGGCATGTGAATAAAGGATTGTTATTAGTAATATAACAAAATAAAGTACTGACTTAGTAATTAAATACAGAGATAGTTGTTTTTGTGTAAAAATGAGTGAACGGAATAAACTGATATAGCTGGATTGAGCAAAATGTACGGATTCTGAAGGCAGCAGGAGCCGAATTATTATATGAATGCAAACAATTGTACAATGGTTTTTTTTTCAAACAAATGAGGTATAATATATCAGCAATATTATGATACTGTAATAAAGATAGGAAGATAGAATAACTTAAAAACGAATGAGATGCATTGTACACCATTTTGATGTATCTCTTATATGTGCTTTAAAAATATAAAAGAGAGGTTTGAGTTTTTGTGTACCTGTGTCTTAAAAAAGAGGTCTGGTGACACCAGTAATAGAACTTTGACGGTTTGATTCAGTTACTGGCTGAGGTGTCTGACGGTTTACTCAAGTAGAAACAGAGGAAATGGGCTCAGCGCTTTCGATGATGAAAGTCGTGATGCCCGCTTTCATGTTCGGCTTGATCTTCAGAAAAAATGTTAAGTATATTTCCTTGGTTGCGAGTAGAGCCTCGGGTAATATCATTGGAGCAACGGCTGAAACCCCTATAACTAAATTGAAACATGATTGGCCTACAATTGATTGTACGGCTTCATCGTAAAGTATCACAGTAGCACTTGTGGTGTTGTCACTTATGGTTGTGGTAGGCACAAACCTGTATACATGTGGATATAAGTATACAGTAAAAATATATTTGTTACAACCAAGAATAAAGAGGTGGAAATAAGCAATACTGATATATATATTTTTTCTAAGAATCTGCATTGGTGACAGCAGAAATTTTGTTTATCATATCTAGTGATGCATAGTCATAATCTAAACATAGTATTTGTTGACCACTAAAGTCAACATAATGGTCAAATAAAAGTTATTGACTGTGAATATGCTCTAATAAGATGCCGTCTTAATTTCGTAAAATGGACCCTTAAGAAATTAATACCAATAGGCTGTGCATTGTCAACTTTTAATTTTTTTTTTGACATCCCTAAGTATCAAATCACCCTAAAATCTGCATTTGTTGACCAGAAGAGTCAATGATGTTATGAAAAAAACCATTTTTTTTCCAAAATTTAACATGGCCTGCAAGTGTGAGGTTGGTTTTAGTCTATAGGCAACTCAACTTAACATAGATAACCAAAATCATCTTTTGAAGAATAACATAAACAAATATGATGATAACTATAGTATCTATAAAAAACCTGTTTGTAAACGTAACTGGGTATAGTAACATCAAAGTTGCATCAATATTAGAATGAAAAAAAACCAATCAGTAACCAACAATGTGTTTTCAGTTAGAAAAAGAAGTGAACAAAGTTGAGAAACAAAATTTTAGTATAGAAAAAAAAAGGCCATAACTATAGTTATTTAAAAATCTGTCATGGCACCAGGTGTTTGGCAAAAATAGGTACATGAATTTTTAATTAGGAAATCGGGATCTTTGCATAAGATATTTATCATGTAGGGTGAGGTTTTTTATATACATAAAGTGATATTTGTATTATATTATACGATGTGTTTAATAAAACACTATTCCAACTCCAACTCCAACTCCAATGAATTCCACAAACCAAATGACTCCTAAGGGTGTAAACTAACCAAAGGAAAGAAATTAACATAATTAAAGGATGCTTAAATTTATGTTAGACAGCCCAAAAACACTTTCAGATTTCATCAATCTCATTCTCTTTGCTTCCCAAAATATATTCAGATGAAACTGACTTGATGCAGGTTTTTACAGATATGAAATATAATATATCAACAAACAACAACAATTTTTTTAAATGTAAAAAGGAACTGAAATAATGTAACAGGAAACCCTAGAACTCGCATTTGTATTCAATTACTCATTGTGTTCGTGTATACAGAAAAAATCTACTACAAGTTGAGCTGGAAAACGAAAAACCCTACAATATCAGCAAATTAAGTTACAATTACTAAAGAATAGATACCAGTAGTTCATACAAGAGTAAATACGAACCTCATTCGAAGTCATTTAATCCGGCAAAAGCAGAGAACGGGTCGTCATCGGCGTCGGGAAGAGATGAGGTCCATCGGAGTGAATCGAGTCGTTCTAGTTGTCCCGGCGGCTCCTTTGGCCTGATTCCTCTTTCTCTGTCTCTTCTTTGGTGGTAGAGCGGCCATCTCCGGTAGGGTTTTAACCGAAAACGGTGGTGATGGTCGGTTGGAGTTTGGAGGCTGCGAGACTTGCGATTACTTCATGTATTCACTTGTTTACAAATAGCATCGATGATCGATCGAGAACGAAAGAGACCACACCTGTGATGTGAGGGAAGAAAGGGAAAGGCTTTGAAGAGGAAGTGTGAAAAAGCCTACGATGTTGATCATGAAATCATAAATAACATGTGGCTGAGAATCAAAGTTAGGAGGGCACGTATACAGGGAGCCTCGAAACGATCGTCAGGTATGTTTGTATTTGAAATCCTTAATAGGGCACGAAAACATATGCGATGTTTGAGATTGTATATATATACAATACCACACTTACACATTTAAATTTATTTTAATATTCAAAATTATTGATTGACTGGCTTTCAAAAACAATATAATCTTCTATATTATGTATTGTATATAATATTGTTATTATTTTGTTGAATGAAGAAAATATGAGTTCTAGAACGTTAAGTGTTGACACTTTGACACATATACGTTGATTATGACACTTAAACCACCTATGTATTTGCCGTTCAATAATAACCACTTATGAAATTTTCCTTAAATAAGTATTACATCCAAAATTCATATAACATCAAATGAACAAACGAAATCAATATGGGTAAAGATAAATATACTAAGTTAGTATAATAAATGTATCAACTTTTGGGATTTAATAATCAGGTAATGATTACATTTTTTCTTAAAAATATCATTTATCACTCTTATTTTTATTGGGTAGATGTTTCATGTTTATTATAGTTTTTTACAAAAGGCTTTTTTATATATATTATCTATTTTTTTTAATAGCAATTTATTAAAAAACTCTAGTAAATTTCTTTTTATTAGATTTCTATAAAATGTTTTTATAGATATTATCTACTTTTTTTAATAGTAATCTATCAAATAATTCTTTTTATTATCTACTTTAAAAATAGTTTTGTAATAAAATAAAAAATTACTTTGTTAGAAGTAATCGATATTTCAAAATTAAGAACTGAATGTTTTATAAATTTTGTAGAAAGGTTTTTTATTTTTCTAAAAATCTTTTTTATAATTTTATCTAAACAGACTTTTTTGTTACCTTTCATCGATATTTTTATTCTATTTTTATTCTTTAAGAATGCATATTATAATATACTTAAATATTTGTTTATTAATAAAATATGAGAGAATTAAATATTTGATCATTAATAAAATATAAAAGAATTAAATATTTAACTAGTTTAAGGGTAAATAAAAGTAATATAATATAAAAAAAGATATATGTAATCTTTATATCATTATTACATGATTGATATATCTAATGAAGCATTAAAAACTAAAAATGAACAAATTTCAATAAAATTTGATCAACATCTTAGTATAAACTACTAGGACTTGTCCTAGTGGTTACCCCCTTGGCTCTTAGGGCTTTGGCCACTATGTGACCCAAGTTCTAATCCAAGGGGAGACAGTTTTACCCCATGTGGTTTCAGGAGGGGGTTTCTGCCAGGAAAAAGCTTCAGGAGGGGGTGTCTTGGTTCTCACGGAGGTCCGAGTAATCGACCTTGGACATAGCCCCGCAAGGGTAGGTTTACATGTGAGACCAAGGTCGCCTGATCGATGCCGTTCCAAAAAAAACATCTTAGTACAATTAATAACATCTTGATACATTGAACCCTTCAATATAATCTCATTCATAACTGTACTCAATATAAGGTCTACATATGATGAATGCAATTATCTCAAAAGATAGATAACATGCTTCCACCGAGACCCTTGGTTCGAGTGAATAGATTAAAATTATGACTTTATATAAAAAAAATTATGGTCGTATAAAATTTTCCTTTTACCTATTTGGGTTTACCCGTTGGTTCTAATATGCATCGAGTGTCTAGTTGGGATGCAGTTATTAGTCGCTTCAGGAAAAGGTTAAGTAAGTGGAAGAGAAGTTTACTTTCGATTGGTGGTCGGGCTACTCTTGTTACGTCCGTTTTGGATACTATCGGTTCCTATTTCTTTTCCCTTTTCGTGTCCCTTCCAAAGTTCTAAATATTCTAGAATCCTTTCGGTCAAAGAAAATTTGGGGCGTGGATGAAAATGCTAGAAGTCCAAATTGGATTAAATGGCCTCTCGCGTTGGCTTGTAAGGATCATGGTGGTCTCGGTGTGGGTATGCTTTTTTCCTATGAACATGGCCCTTCTTTACAAGTGAAAATGGCGTTTTGTTTCTCAAACAAATAATCTTTGTAGTCGGGTTATTCGGGCTATTCATGGTTCGGTTTTTGGTGTTCTCTGCAAAGGTAAATTGTCAAGTGTTTGGAATCGTGCTATTTCCGGGATAGACATTCTCCATGACCATAATTTTTTTGCCTCAGAACACTATCCATAAGCAAGTTGGCAACGAGTGTGATACCAAGTTTTGGAAAGATGTTTGGGTTGGTTATCGTGCTTTATATCACATAATTCCTCGCCTAGTTGCCTTATCATTGAATAAAGACGGTCTAGTGTCTAATTATAGGGATAACTCGGAGTGGAATTGGTTTTGGCGTCATTCGGTTAGAGGCCGTGCTGTGTAGAAACCGGGGTCGGTGAGCCAAGCCAAACCCCGATGGCACAGCGGAAGCGGATCGGTGACTTTGTGAGCTTCGTCTTTGTAGAACAAATATGAACACCAAGAAGAACATAATGAACCGGATCTTCAACAATGGTGTTGTGAGATGTGATGATGATGATGAGGATAAAATAGAAGTAGTGAAGAACAAGATAATGTAGAGATTATCATTGATGAAGTTGAACGATTACAAGTTTACATACACCACTCATGCTAGGTTCATGAACAAGTGTTCATGAACCCACACAACTTCAAAGTATCATGACTAAGCTCTCTCACTCATACACACATACATATCTTTCACAAATGAAAGACCAAACTATATATCCTAACCTAACAATGACAAACTAGTAAATAACCAACAACTAGTCTAGTGACAAAATAAATAATGTTACAATAAATAATAAAGTCACTAATGCCATGTCTTCGGTTAATGAGAGTCTCGAGTCATGAACTTCACCGTGTTGTGCGAACGGTTAAACGGTAAGTGGTACGTTGAGTTTCATCACACCAAATCTCGAACTCGTCGACCTCGGAAATTCCCAACAATCTCCCCCTATTTGGTTGATGAACAAACGGATCAATAACTCAACTCTTGTGACAATCGGTTCCCTTGTATTCTTGCAACTTGACTTCAAGAAGATCTTCATACGGTTTCAAATCTTTCATTTAACCATTCTCCTTTGTGAAGCTCCCCCTATGAAGAAGAGTTGTTCTTCTTCTAGCCTTTTCCGCAAAGCCCATAGGGTGTTTACCAAAATTTAACAAAACACACTACGTTTAAGGATGGCACCATCATCCTAAGTGTGGTTAAAGGTAAACAAGATAAAGGATCAAAGAAAAATTAGAGAAATAATCCCATAATCCAACCGTCTTGAAAATACTTGCCAAGAATACCAAACCGATGCATCACCCATAGAAAGTACCACTTCAAATAAATTATCTCAACAAGTCATAAGCTTCTAACTTTGCCTTCGTTTTTACCATCACAGTTATGGCTCAAGGACTCTTTAAAAGCTAGAACTTAATCCAACAATAGCAAACAAATATCTTCAATGTAGAAAAAGATCCAAATTTGTGCACATTCTTCAATTTTCAACCCACTTCTAAACACGTCTGCTTATAACGAAGAGCGTCTCAAATAGAAAAATAATTTGATTTCTACAAGTGTACCTTAGTTATACACCAATTTGTTGCGATGGACATTAATGACTCACACCCTGTTGACTTCTAGTAATTTTGGCAAGTGTTCCGGACTAACTGGTGCACCAAGTGACTTCCTTTGGAAGTTTTTCAAGTTCCCTTGGAACTTTTAAGTTCCCTAGGAACTTTCTCCCTTAGAAAATTTTTCACTGAAGAGTTCCCTATGAACTTTTAGGTTACTCCTGAACTTTTCCCTTAGAAAAATTTTCACTGAAGAGTTCCCTAGGAACTTTTAGGTTACTCCTGAACTTTTCCCTTAGAAAAAATTCTTCACTAAAGAGTTCCCTAGGAACTTTTAGGTTACTCCTGAACTTTTCCCTTAGAAAAAATTCTTCACTAAAGAGTTCCCTAGGAACTTTTAGGTTACTCCTGAACTTTTCCCTTAGAAAAATTTCAGTTACTCCGGAACTTTTAGTTCCCTAGGAACTTTTTCCTTAGAAAAAATTTCAGTTCCTCCGGAACTTTTAGTTCCCTTGGAACTTTTTCCTTAGAAAATATTTCAGTTCCTCCGGAACTTTTAGTTCCTTAGGAACTTTTTCCTTAGAAAAAAATTCAGTTCCTCCGGAACTTTTAGTTCCCTAGGAACTTTTAGTTCCATAGGAACGTTTTCCTTAGAAAAAATTTCAGTTCCTCCGGAACTTTTAGTTCCTTAGGAACTTTTTCCTTAGTGAAAAAATTTTCTTTCGAAAAAAAGAATTGCCACGGAACAGAGTTATGCCGGATGTCAACATGTTGAAATAACCCCTTTTCTCTCGATTAAGAACTCGTAAAAACTCGGTGTTACAAGCTGCAGTCTTGTGAGTTTTTATTCTTCCATCACTTTGTTAAAAGATAATTAACAATAAACATCAACAATATAAATCTGCCATTTTGACTAAAAGGTTGAGTGTTTGGGTGATGAGAGAGAAAGTACAAAAGGTGGTTGACTAAAAGTGACAAAAGAGTTGTTACTTTACAAAAGTCAGTAAAGTGGGTATGGGGTACAACTCTTTCACTATTCACCTTTATGGGTTTTATATTTTAGTTTCCTTTTATTTTAATCAAACAAGAATTAAAACAAACAATCTTCCAAGGATGAAGATCTGGAAACTCATGAACTTGGGATGAGTTTGAAGAAACTCAAGAACTCATATTATATTTGTGTGACAATTTCAACACAAAACCCAAAGTTCAAAAAATATAAACATCTCTATTTGTTACGACGACAAGCAAACTAACACAAAGTTGAAGAAACCAACCGATTTGTTGCGTTTTCTTCGACCATGGCTCTGATGCCAATTGTAGAAACCGGGGTCGGTGAGCCAAGCCAAACCCCGATGGCACAGCGGAAGCGGATCGATGACTTTGTGAGCTTCGTCTTTGTAGAACAAATATGAACACCAAGAAGAACATAATGAACCGGATCTTCGACAATGGTGTTGTGAGATGTGATGATGATGATGAGGATAAAATAGAAGTAGTGAAGAACAAGATAATGTAGAGATAATCATTGATGAAGTTGAACGATTACAAGTTTACCTACACCACTCATGCTAGGTTCATGAACAAGTGTTCATGAACCCACACAACTTCAAAGTATCATGACTAAGCTCTCTCACTCATACACACATACATATCTTTCACAAATGAAAGATCAAACTATATATCCTAACCTAACAATGGCAAACTAGTAAATAACCAACAACTAGTCTAGTGACAAAATAAATAATGTTACAATAAATAATAAAGTCACTAATGCCATGTCTTCGGTTAATGAGAGTCTCGAGTCATGAACTTCACCGTGTTGTGCGAACGGTTAAACGGTAAGTGGTACGTTGAGTTTCATCACACCAAGTCTCGAACTCGTCGACCTCGGAAATTCCCAACGTGCTGAACAAGAACGATATGTTAATCTTCTAGCTCTTCTCGAGGATGTTCAGTTATCGTCCGAGGATGATAATTGGTGTTGGGATCTCAATGGTAATTCTTTGTTCGAGGTGAAAGACGTTCGGAATTATATTGATAGACGGTATCTTCCTACGTGCGATCTTGAAACGAGGTAGTGCCGGTTTGTTCCAGAAAAAAGTTAACATTTTTGTATGGAGGCTTTTTTTGGATCGTCTTCCAACTCGTCTTAATCTCTCCCTTCGTGGGATTGACATCCCTTTCATTTTATGTCTGTTATGTTCGCTTCATGTAGAATCTTACTCTCATCTTTTTAGGGATTGTTCGGTGGTTTTTAAAGTTTTCGATCGTATTTCGGCTTGGTTGGAGATCGACAATCTAGGTTCTCCTTCGGAGGTGTATTGTTAGATTGACAATCTTCATTGTTCTAGGGTGAAGAAATATGTTTTTATCACTGTTATTTTACGGCTTGGTGAAACATTTGGAGGATGAGAAACCTTTTGATATTCCAACCCTCGAAAGTAAAGAACGACAAGCTTTTTAATAATATTGTTTTCCTATCTTTTTCGTGGTTTATTAATAGGTATCGTAAAGTCAATTTCTCTTGGGACGAGTGGTTATTTAACCCTCTCCTTTCCATGTAATTTTCCCTAACTCTTTTTGAGTTAGTTTGTTTATATAAAAATTTTACTACCGTTCCAAAAAAAATCATCCAAATACTAAATTTCTATATTAAGTTTTATTTTGTTTGAACTTTTAATAAATCATTATCCAACATTTTCATATTAAGTTTTATTTTGTTTTTTAGTAACAAATATATTTTAAAACTAATCATTTAAATAAATTCTATTTGTTCGTATACGTAACAAATACATCTTAAAAGTTTTTTACTAACATATGTAATGAAATATATATCTTAAACTAATCGTTTGTTACTAACATATTTAATAAGTAATTATCCCAATATTAAAATTCGTATTATAGTTCAATTTTTTTATTGTACTATAGGTTGGTTTTAAAGTCGGTGTGCATGTTATGCTACTTGAAAATCTTAATCAAAATAATGTTCTTGTAACGGTACATGACTACAAATTGTGTATCTTGGAAGGGGTATCATAGAAGCATAAGTAATATCGGGAAATAATGTCGGTGTTTGTACATTTATTTCAAGAACTTTAATGTCTCCTTCAGGTAAAAAGATATCTTTTAACTTAAAAAACAATATCCAATTCAATATGTTTTAAAATTGACCGTTAATAAAAGTTAGGTGCAGTCACTTTCTATGCGTATTTAAAGAATCCATGTTTCAGTCATGGACAATTGTACGTGGCATTGTCAAGAATGAAGAGCTAAGATGAACTTTGATATTGGATGAAGATGAAAAAACGACGAACCAGACGTTAAATGCAGTGTATAAATATATATTTCTAACTTATAATTTTTTTCAATATACAATTTCTTATACTTTTACTTCCAACTATTATACTAAATTTTAAATAATTCATTATATTTATTATTTTTATAAAAATTTCAACCATGTAATACACGGGTTTAAAAACTAGTATATGATAAAAATAAAAAATATGTCATATGTGTGTATTAAAAATGAGAACTGTTAAATAAAGTAGGTTAAAAGATAAAGTGAAAAACAAAAAATAATGGTAATCTATCAAAACTAAGATAACACTAAATTATGAAAGATAAAAAATGGTTTATGACAAATAACATTGTCCGATAATATCTATTTCACCTTTATAAAAAAAATGTTGTTATATTTATTAAATAAAACATGAGATATTATTCAAAACAAGATGGTAGTAGAAATATAATTCAATAAATAAACTATGGAATGTGGGTAGGTGGTAGGTAGGTAGGTTGTTGACCCACCACCAACCACAACTTTGTCTTTGTTTCTTTTCCTCATCCTTTGACTTCTTTTTCTTTCTTATCATCTTTTACGATTTTGAAGGTGCCGTTCAAAAAAAAATCGTTTTGAAATTTTTAATATTCCATGGCTCCATGCTTACATAATCAGTTATTTTCCATTTATTTAAGAGATAACAATTATTTAAGTAGAAAAAAGGTGATTTAGTGTGATTAATCTAACTAGAAAAAGAATTGTTCTTTTAATCTTGTTTCATTACAATGTTCATAGTTTAATTAAATCGATTGAAAAAAAGTCCGGACTAACAGCTAACTACGAATTCTTAAACCAAAAAACCAAACAAAAGAACGTGTTAGCTAGTTTAGTATTTTTATATTTTCTTTTAATTGCTAACTACGAAAAAAAGTCCGGACTAACAGCTAACTACAAAAAAAAGTCCGGACTAACAGCTAACTATCTTTTAGTTTTCTTTTAATTGTTATGTTTGTATTTATATTTTCAAATGATAAAAATATTTTATGAATATAATGCGTATACGTAACTTTAAATTACAAGAATGGTATTTTTATATACATAGCTTCAAGTTGCAATTATTAAAAAAAAACAAATATAAATAATAACTTTTAAACAATCAATTGGTTTAGATAACCGGCTTCTAGTTAAATTGTCAGTTGGAGCGTCAAATGTCAAAACAAAACTATATCAATTCTTTTGAGTGGTGGGGAAATTGTGCCTTTCTAATCAAAAGGTTATGAGTTTTAAACCTACAAAATACGTGTGCAATGATTTTTTTTTATCTTTAGTAAATTGATTTTTCTAACTATTTGTAAATCATTTTTAGTAACTTGCTCTATTCATAGCTTGTCATGTGGTACGTCATGATTAACTTGCTCTATTCATGCCTTGTCGTGTGGTCTATTATGCTTTATTCTTGTTTTAATTGCTTTTAATCATTTTAACTATTTTTTAAAATGTTCCTTTGGTTTAAGTTTTAGTTTCACGCCATTAACTCTTTTTATTTCTTACAAGTATAATAAAATATCACGGGTTATACAAAACATACATGCACACACACCGCAACATCTAGTTCAGTAACATAATTGAGTTGTTACAACTTTTTTCCTATATGTTCTCACAAAGTCACAAGAGTAGATATTTAATTTCTTTTACTAACAACTAGATCCAAATTTCTAGAATAAAATTATCAAAACTTCTCTAATTTAAACCTATATTTTTATTTTATTAGGGACACATTGTTTAACATGGATGTAATGTTTATATTGGTTAAAACTGTAGCAGTTGGTCGTTGTTTTTGACCAAATGGGCAAGTTGATTTCTGAAATTCTTGTTATACCGTTTGACTGGCTAATCCAGTCAGGTGATAACATTGATTATAAATATCTCCATCTCTAGTTTATTTATTAAAAATTCTTGAAGACTAGTTTGCCTAAGGCAAAAGGATATAATAAACCACAGAAGTAATTTCATTGAGCCACTTGTTTCTGTTTCTGGTTCTTTTAGATTTTCTAAATAAATTAATAATATCATGTTTTTATATTATTTTAAGTAAAATATTATTTAAGACTCAGTATTTTAAGTCATTTAACTCTTTCAACTTAGAAGTAAAATCTTATGATATGCGAACTTTTGACATTTCATTCTTTCAACTCTTTTGGTCCCTATGGCTCACGCTGTCAGGAGCGAAAACAGTTAAAGAAATAAAACTTCAGTGAGCTTAAAGTTCAAAACAGTTAAATAAAGAAATAAATATCTAAGGGTCAGTATTTTATAAGATTTCTTTTTGAGATGAAATTGTTAAATGACCCAAACCACAAAAGCCAAAATAGTAATTTACTTTATTAATTTTAACGATGTTGCTTATTTGTTTTATCAAATTAATTAACAGATTCTATTATTTTACAAATGATCTCTAGTCCAATTGGCTAGCGGGAGGTATCCAAAGACATTATAAATAGGAAGTCTTGGATTCAAGTCTCACTTAGGCTATCCGTAATGGGGCTTGAAAGGGGCTTGAAATGGATTTTCGCGCCCCTTTAGCGCCCCTCTCACGCCCCAAACCACTACACCCAGGCGCTAAACACAAAAAAATCATCCGGGGCTTGAAACTTCTCACGCCTCAATGGGGGCTTGAAAGGGGAAGATTAGTGACTTGAAGGGGGGAGGGGTTAATGATGATGGGGCTTGAAAATTATTTCTACCACTACACCACATTTAGTTTTCAAGCCCATTGCCATGTCATTGTACACGTGTCGCTTCATGCCCAAGGATGGGGCTTGAAAATCGTCAACCATTACGGATAGCCTTATAACAAAAAAAATGAGGGTTCAGGTTAGCCAGGCCCCATGGGGTTTTCTCACCTATGGTGAGTTTCATTCTCATGGGGATTGCAGATGATGAGGTAGGTAATGTAATGTCGTCGTCAGTGATCCAAATTTGCCGTTCAAAAAAAAACAATTGTAAAATATAAATTTTGTTTTGAACAGCAAAGAAAACTTTTTATTAAAAGCAGACTAGCGAGCAGCTAGTAAAATTGTACAAAGGAATTAAAACAAACACAAAGCAGACTTACAAAAGTCATCCCATTGCAAATATGTAATCTTAGCCCTGTATTTGAACCATAATAAAAGATCAGCTTTAATTCCGTAGAGAGTCTTAGCCGGGATATTTCTTGTTTTCTAGAGATGCCAAACTATTGTGTATGCGATGTGGAGTAGGGAGCAATGGACGTTTTTAGGGAGATTTTGTGAGGAGATGCCCTGGAACCACTGCGCTATCGAGCCTGAGGAGAGGAGAGACTGACCACTCCATGTCTGGACTAGTCTCCAAACATTCTTTGCTATTTCGCAGTTAACCAAAGCATGTTCAACTGATTCCTGAGGGGTTGGACACCAACTGCAGCCTGAAAATGGGATAAAACTCCTTTCTTTTGCAGCTCAAGCCTGACTGGGATTCTATTGATTGCGGCTTTCCACGAGAAAATGTTAACTTTTTTGGGGACGCAGTTGATCCATTTGTGCATGTATTCAAAATATCCAATTGCATCTTCAAACAGCTTACGAACACTTGAAATTGAGAATTTCATGTCCGAAGATGCAAGCCATATCCTCTTATCATTTTGCAAGGATAAGAGGATATGACTTGCATCTTCGGACATGAAATTCTCAACTTCAAGTGTTTGTAAGCTGTTAAAAGATACAGTTGGATCTTTTGAATACATGCACAAATAGATCAATTGTGTCCTAAAAAAATTAATATTTCACATCTTTGTAAAATATAAATAAGTAAAATTTAAAATATCGTCATTGGGCCCAATCAAAGATACCCAAACAATTTATATAATTATATTTACATAATAACAGTGAAACAACTTCTAGGGTTTAGTGGTGGGATATTATTATTTTTCTTACTTCTAATTCTAATATGAAACAAGTTACATTTTGTATCCGGTTATTTTTCATACCTTTATCCTTCTCTCAATGTTAGTGTAACACATGTTAAAATCGAGATTAAAGACGATGCAAAAAGAAAACACGTGAAGTATAAAAACATTTCAATACCGATATCAAAAGAAGAAAATGTGCTATGTATAGACTATAGACACGTTTCATTATCTTTTTTTTCTTTCGAACTCGATAGTTAACTGGTTTCACACAATCATATAGTCAAAGGTTTAAATCATACAACATACAAGTTATAGTGTACTTAGGATTTTACCGTAAAAATACTAATTTAAAAAAAAAAAATTAAACAAGCATCACTCGTTTAATATGTTTTAGCCTTTTAGGAGATAAACATGAACACTCATGACCATCTAATCATGAGTCATGACCAATGCCAAATTTATATATTTACTTAATATTTTATGAATGTGATGGTGACTCAAGATCAAACAAATTAAAAACTTTCTATAGTGGTACCTTCTAGAAACATTTGGTCAATTCTTTATTTTTTACTTTATATTACTTATTTTCTTGGTGTGATGATAACAACCAATACAAAATGCAAGAATTGGTGGACCATCCAAGTGGAATCAAAGATAGTCCGGTGGATGTTGTGTTCTATTACCAAAAAAAACTCAAAAAGCAAACCTGAAAAAGAAGTCCAAAATGTTATTTTGGAGCTATGATTCATCTTAGTCAAGATTCTTATTATTAAGTCACCTTTACCATTTTTAAAACAAGTCTTTATAAGTTTAACTTCTACAAATTTACTTTTTACATTCATAGTAGGTTAAAAATTATAAGCTTATAAAATTATAACACAATTAGTTATACCACATACAAGTAAAAGTGTAAAACTAATCACCTATCCCTTCTTTTCATCAATATACGACAAACAAACAAAAAAGTAAATTAAGTTGACAAGATAGAAAGGTTAGTCAAGCATGAGAAGATGAAGATGGGTCATGTTTGAAACTTATCACTTTTAGTTTATTATGAAACTAGAGGGGTTGTGTTGGCTAGAAAATATAAAATAAAAATACCAAAAAATACATGTATATTGATATATTATAATACATACATTAATCATATTAGGTGAATAATCCTTGTATTTTATTGAGTCACATGACTCTATTGGATGGATATCACATGATATTTTCAGAATATATTTTTTTAAGTATTCTCTTCGTTGATAAATGTGTGCAAACGCAACATATAGCTGGTGTATTGTGTAGAACTGTGTAACATAATCTTTAGGTTTCAAACAGTACCTTCTCTAAACAAAAGGAAGGTGGGTGACCGCTCAGAGCTCGGTTTCTAGAGGACCAAAATTTAAAAAAAAAAATTATATGTGAGTAGCTCATAAAATATTGTTTTGCTGCAAGATTTACAACAAAATCGTCTAGATCAACCGGCAAGACCGCAAAGCGTAGCCGCACTACATGGAGCACCCAAATGTGAGTGACGATATCACCTGAGAGGAACAAAGATCGAAAGGGATGAGGGGTGGTGGAGCTGTGATTTTAGTTAAAGTAAAGAAATAAAAAGGTGGTGGTGAATTACTTTTTACTAAGTTACAAGAATTGTCATTGTTTTTAACTTCACAAAATGGACCTTATTGGTTACAAAGACTACATTATTGTTTTTTAACTAAATTCATCTGAATAACTAGATATTTAATATTTTATTCCTGCTCTTACAAATGACAAATTTACTTTTTCCTTGGAAATGAAAGTGCGAAGTTGGTAAAGAAAGAAGAAACGTGAGCAAGGCCAGGTATAATAGCCCATTTTAAATAATCAGAGTAATGTAATTAGTTTTTAAATCTTTAATTCTAATAAAGCAATAAAATTTTTGCCAAATGTCTCAATTATAAATGTTCCACATCATCACCGCCACATGTCAAGCTCACAATCAATTACCAATTTAGTAATCATCAATTAAGATTAATTACCAATTTTATCAAAACAAAATTTTTATTTTAAACTCTTGATAAAATTAATGTAGATTTAATTAATTTACTCAATAATTTTAGTCTTTTATGAAAAATAATCAATAATCAACAACTTGTCAAACATAATAAAATTTTAAATGTTATAAAATATTTATATCAATCATAATTTTCAAATTTCTTGATCATTATCTTTTAATTTGGTATTAATCTAATATTATTACTCTCTATTCAGCCCGTGTAGTACACGGGTCACTAACCTAGTATGTCTAATATAAAATTTTAATGCGTGTAACATGAAATTACCTTATATATCAATTTGGAAGGCTGAGGTGTACTCTGTTATTGGACTATTACCTCCACGTGGACCAATGGTTGGCAGCCATGTGGCTGTTTTGTTTAATTAATTTTTTTTTCTTTCAGCGTTTGCATTAGATGTTATATATTTTGTTTTCTGGATACATCTCGATATAACTGTTTGGTACAGTGGTATTTGTGTTGGTATTGTTGCTTCTGGTCCCAGTTTCGATTCTTCTCCTGCCCGTTTTTTTTTTCGTAGCTCTTTTTGGGTGGTCATGCTACTTGCTTTTTCCCTATTGGTTGAGTATGGCGGTGACTGAGAAGTGTCCTTATGGTTCTCCCTTAACAAAACGCGTGTATATTCATCGTTTCACTTCCCCATAAGACCTTTCTCTCTCTACTATCCTCTTAATTCTCTCTCACTCTCTCTCTCAAGATCTCCCTCTCTTCATCTTCCACGACCATCTCTCTCTAAAAATCCGCCGGTGGTAGCTTTGGGTCTCAAATCTGGTGACGGTTTTGGTTTCAACAACAGTGGTGTTCCGTTTGATCGCCAGTTTCTCAGAGGTACCTGTTCATTCGCGGCGACGTCAACCACCGACCTGACCTCTGTCACCGCCTCTCAGATTCAATCCAACCATCTGGAACCCGAAGGTAATTATGTCATTTGATTTTGAGTATTCGTTTGTTCAATTAAAAGATTTAGATCGATCTGTAAGCAGTATAGATTTATTTTTAATCAGATGTTAATATTTAGGGCTTTCTTATACCCTCCTCTTCTTAGGTACATCGTCGCCCTTTCGTTTGAGTTTCTGCAAAGGTATCTCTGTTGTTTCAGTTCGATTACTTTCTACTATTTACCTTTCAGTTTGTGTAGATTTTTTAGTTGATTTATGCTCATATGTCGTTTTTTTACTCTTGCAGTACCTGTGAATCTGTAATGTTACCTAGCTTTTTGATGTCAGCTTATTTGCTACCAGGTAACATCTGCCTCTCACAAAGCCATCTTTATATTGCCTATTTGTATTCACTTATCAACATGATTTTTATGTATCACCTGTGAAACCAATTATCAATGGTCTTGATGTTATGTTTGATACTGATTAATGGCTGTTGTTTCTCATGAACTTCATGTTTGAGGTACATGTCAACATGATGAAGAACAAAATCTTTCACGCCATCGGCTCACAGGTAGTCAGGTACCATCAGATTTCGTACGTAATTGCCAACGTAGCCTAGCTTTGGAGACATCAAATCTCGAGTTCGGAATTTTAGTCCTTTTGTTATCAATTAATCTTTTGCTGATTCAATTTTAAATTTCAGTTGATTGTGATTCTTAAACCCAAATTGATTTAATTTTTTAACCTTTCTTTTTGTGGAATCAGGTTGGGTATATATTTATCAGCTATTGTCATCAAACTCTATATACATGTTGCTTATTTGGTATGTGAAATAATTTCATGGAGTTTTATTTTGATATCAACATTTTTACACCGGTTTATAAGGTGATTTATTTCCTTTTTGTTCTAGGTAGACATTAGGGAGATTGACATATTGACTATAATTTTCAATTTAGGAGAAGATGATTTTAAATTCATGATGCATTTCTGTTAACTGTTATAAGTTTGGCCCTACTATGATTTTTATATCAGGATCTTTTCAAGAGGCATTTTGTTTAATGGTTTACTTTGCTCATATTTACTCTTTTTGCCACTTCTTTTGTCTAACTTCCTTATAAATTTTTGTTGTTTTCTTCTTTGCTTGCAGGTCAGAGAGTTTGGTTTGTAATTGCATAGTTGCAGGTACTTTATGTATTAGGTGGTGGATGTGTAGTTTGTTCCATTGTGTTTATTTGTTTAATGTGTTATGTCTTACTCCTTGCAATGGATATATAGGTTAACAATTGTGAAGACAAAATTGGAAGTGTAAACTGTATAGGTTAAAAGAAAGTTTTGAGTGAGCAATAGAAATGGATTATGTGAAGAGAAAAGTTATTACAGGTAATTTCAGTGTCACTTTGATGCTTTTTAATCTTTATTTGTGATCGTAGAGTATATACTTTGCATGTGGTTACTCTATGCTTTACATGTGGTTGTTTTGATATCAATGCTTCAGCTGGATTGCAGCAAGAGAAATGTATATGTACTGTATATAATGAATTCTATCTTTTATGTTCATTAAAGGTGTAATGGGCCATATGTGTAACGGGTTGAAACATCTAACTATTGTACGGTGGATACGGTATGCTCGAAACACCTTATGTCCTCATTTTTTTAGGTGGTTGTTATGTTGTTTTCTTATTGTTTTATCCTTCATTAAAATTATTAAAAGAATATTAAATTGACATTGTATATTAAGATTTTATTGATTGTATAGCCCAAAAGTGTTGCATTCTTTTTGTAGTATGATTAATATATTCATTTGATCACTATACTTTATTATTACATGATTATTTTACCACACATATTAAACTCTTTTTTTTAACGTATTTTTGCAGATAGACATTGAATGAATTGAGCCAAAAGTTATCTGGGTAAGTAATTCTTGAATCTAAACCTATATTTTCAGATTTTTTTTTGAATTCGGTATATCAAAGTTAGAACCTAGAAAACGATTGAATTGGATTTAAAATGATTTACATGTTTCTGAAATCAAGTCAGTATTAATAAGAGTCCTTTTTTTGAAATCAACATGTCAAATTTAGTTGACTGGGGACAAAAACAAATTTAGCAAATACAATAAATCACATTTAGTGGATTTGGGTTATGTTTCAGCCCATGAAATGCATTAATCCAGCTCATTACACCTTAGAAGTTCACTTTTGATATCATTACCAAAATTAGATCATAGTACAGTAACCTACAATCAACTAAAAGTAGATAAAAATTATTATTAGGCTACAGATCATGAGACATTCATAATAGTTGTTTTAAAAGTAAAAAACCCATACATCATTAAGAACATAAACAAAATGCAGAGTTATTAAAGTGATCTTAGGTAGCCCAAATAGTCCTAAAGCAACCATTTCAGAACCAACATATCTCATTTTAAATTTAGAATTTAGTAAAGTGCATTTGGCAATTTAGTTGTCAAGGTTTAATTTCTGAGATTTGATGCTTATAACTTTATGATCCAAAGAAAGTCAAAATCATGACTTCTGCAACTGATGTAGAACCTGCTGGAGTATTATACAAATGGATTTGATTGGTGCCTATAAAATGAAACAAATTTAAGTAAAAATATTATTCTTTGACTCTAAATATGTTAGAATAGTAGTTGGGTCACTATGATTTGGGATGTATTTTGGTTTTTTTGTTCTCTTTATTGTTTATTGTGTTAATTATTATTGTGATTTTGGATTCTGATGCGGCTGTTACACGACAATAGTTAACCGAAATGGTACAATCATCGGGTACGCTTATCCATTTTTTTCGTTTTTACTTTTAGTTGCACAAAACACATGGATTGCGTATGCTTAATTAACATTCTTGAATATAATTCATTTGGGTAGTTATTTTATTACTGTGGTTATTGGTTTGTGTAGGTGGTGAAATGAGCTGGAGTTGCATTGGATAATGAGCTTTCTGGACCATATTCTGCCGTGAGGAGTAAACTTTGGGGTTAGTGATAGTCTAAGAGGTGGTGTGGATGCCGTGAGGAGTAAACTTTGAGTTAGTGATAGTCTAAGAGGTGGTGTGGATGCACTGCGGCTTGCGGCTTGATAAGAGGAGGTTCGGTTATTTTTATATGTGATTTCCCCTTTGTATGGTTATCAACATGTGGGTATTTTACTCGAACTAACCATGTGATATTAAATAAGTGCATCCCAGAGGTTCATAGAAAATACATACGAGGTATTACTTTGAAGTCAAAGCACTACACATATCTCATGTCGTATGATAGACTTTCAAGGGGCTGTAATATGACTTGCTTTTGTAATGTAATAGTCAGTTAACTTTGTTTGGTGTTTTGAAAACAACTTAACTTTCTTATTTTATCTGCTATGTTATCTGTAAAAAAAAACAAGTCTAATATCTATGACTACGGTCATTTTGGTACTATATAAATGTATGGTGACAAAAAATTTCAACCCGCAGCAACGCGCGGGTCTTTTTCTCG
>JBCNJP010000016.1:10143728-10160533 GCA_039602395.1 Deinandra increscens subsp. villosa
CACGTGTACCAATGAGAGTCTTTGGTATCTGGACAATGGTGCAAGCAATCACATGACCGGTGTTCGAACACATTTCGTAGAATTAGACGAGAGTGTCAGTGGAAATCTATGTGGTCCCATATCACCACCTACACCCTGAGAGAAGAAATATATATTTCTGCTCGTAGTCGACTGCACCAGGTATATGTGGGTATATTTCTTAAAGTCCAAGGATGAAGCTTTTGAGACTTTTAAGGAATTCAGAATTAAGCTGGAAAGCGAAGTTGGAAGAAAACTAAAGATGCTAAGGAGTCAGATAGAGGAGGAGAATTCACATCTCATGAATTCACCAAGTTCTGTAAGGATAATCACCTCAACAAAATGGAGTTGTTCAACGAAGAAACAGAACGGTAATGTCCACTACGCGTAGTATGATGAAAGCCACAAAGATGCCACAAGATTTTTGGGCTGAAGCAGTTAAGACATGCTATTTACATACTTAATCGAGTACCAATGAAGGCTATGACGGATAGCACACCTTATGAAGCACTAAAGGGTAGGAAACCCAAATAGATTGAAGATTTTTGGATGCATAGCTTACGAGAATGTGACCATTCCTAATTTAAAGAGGTTAGATGATAGAAGTGTTCAGACGGTCTACCTAGGATCAGAAGAGGGATCCAAAGCTTACAGGTTGTATGACCCTGTCAACAACAAGATTTGCATAAGTAGAGATGTAAAGTCTAAAGAAGACGAGACATGGAATTAGAAGGATTATCTAGAGGACTTAGATAATGGTAATGCAGAATGGGCAGATTTCATAATACGGGCAACTTGAAGTTGCTGAAGTCAACCTAACAGAGGAAGCAACCAATTCTAAAGAAGAAAATGAAGATGTGAGTAATCATGAGGATAATCATCAAACCACACCTCAATATAGTTGAAGGACAAATACTCCGAGAAGCTATACATATGAGCCTAACTCATCACAAGTTACGGCTTATAACTCACAAAGGAGTTTGGCTAAGCCTTTTGATCACTCACCTCTACAAGGGTTTAGAGACTTGAGGGAGATCACGAACAAGGCACGACCTGCAGATACACGTGGATTGTATGATGAGTTACTTATAGCAGAAGAAGAACCAAGAAACTACAAGGAAGCAGCTAAAGATAAGAAATGGATTGAAGCCATGGAGTTAGAGTTAGAATCCATTAACAAGTTTAATACATGGAAACTAACCAATTTACCCGAGGGACATAGAGCAATTAGTCTCAAGTGGGTATTCAAGACAAAGCGAGATGCTAACGGGAAGATTACAAAGCATAAGGCTCGCTTAGTAGCAAAAGGTTATGTACAAGAATAAGGAATAGACTTTGATGAAGTCTTTGCACCGGTAGCACGAATAGAGATTGTATGTCTTATTCTAGCAATTGTTGCTTACAATGGATGGGAAGTACATCACCTTGATGAAAAATCCGCATTCCTGCATGGAGACTTAAAGGAAGAAGTCTACGCATCTCAACCTGAAGGATTTGTAAAACCAGAAACTAAGATGAAAGTGTATAAGTTATCCAAAGCACTATATGGTTTGAAACAAGCACCACGTGCATGGAACATCAAGCTGGATCATACACTGAAGTCATTGAAGTTTCAGAAATGTACGTTGGAACATGTTGTCTACACGAGGAGAAGCAATAAATCAACCATACTAGTTGGAGTTTATGTAGATGATCTCATAGTTACGCGAGCACCAAAGAAAAGGATCGATCACTTCAAGTCACAGATGGAACAAGAATTTGAAAGGAGTGACTTAGGACTCTTAGCATATTATTTGGGTATAGAAGTCATCCAATTAGGGGGTGACATATCAATCAAGCAAACGGGATACATCAACAAAATCCTGAAGGATGCAAACATGCTTGACCGTATATATATGGGTCGAACATCTGGAAATCTATGTTACGTATTTTTTGTGTTTTCTTTGAGTGTTCATCGAGACAGAGAAAAGAGAGACTAAGAAATCAGAAATCGGTTTGTGAAATCAAGATCATTGAACAAGATCATTCAAGGGTTGTTAAGGAATTGAACTTGTTCACGGACGCAAACGAACATATACTATTTCAAAAGATAATCAACATTCTTAATTCCAAACACCATACATAATCACCTTAAAAAAATATATATATTTAAGCCCTTGACATAAAACTTATGAACATATTTATCAAAATAGAGCACAACTTAGAAATAATAATAAAAAATAATTATACCATAATAACAACACAAAGATGTAAGTTTTAAATGGTAAAATTTTAACCAGCACCTTAATGGACGTTCACGAACATAAATAAACGAACATGGCCTTTGTTCATGTCCGTTTGTTTAACTAAGCGAACGAAATTCCGTGTTCATGTTCGTACATTTATTAAACGAACGAAATTTCGTGTTCATGTTCGTTCATTTATTAAATGAACTTCCCACCGAACGGTTCGCTGAACGTTCAGTTCGTTTACAACCCTATCATATAGCATCATTAGTCTTACTATCATGTAAAATGAAACTATGACTTTTCTAACTACAAAGCAGCAACCTTATGAATCTATAAACATAATAAAAATTAGAAAACTTACAGTCACAAAAACCATATCAGAACCATAAACAGCTTCTTCAATGGATTCTCTGCTTTCCTTTGCAGCATTCATACCAACATCCGGATTACCACCAGCACCGAGCCCACGGGTCAACTCTTCACCGATTTGCAACCGTTGTTCCGGGTAAACAGGAGACATTCTCATGGCTTGAACATCAGTATTCACAATCCAAAACTCCACACCCGTCATCGCACTCTCAATCATCCGATTAACAGCATTCGATCCACCACCTCCAACACCAATCACCTTAATCTTAGCCCCGTTATAATCACCCGAAGAACTCGGAGAATCTCTCAAAATCTCAGTAACATTTGGATTATTAATCACAGTGTTGTTCCCCTCATTTCTTGGAAAAGACTGAAACTTTGAAACTTCTTGGTGAAGATTGAGAAACTGATCTTTGCTATTGAACTGATTGATGTTATGCGAATTCGAACTCGACATACATTTAATTTGGGGATTATAAGAAATCTTGTGACTGGAATTTGAAAACCACCCATGTTTGTCATCAATCATCTTCAATGAACTCAATCTCCCACCGAAAACAGTCAGTACCCCCATTGAATTATTTCGCATTTCTACAGGAATTAAAGATGAAGGTACACATGTTGCCATCTAGGGTTCTTCAATCCCCAAACTAAATTCGCCTAATTTCACCTGTTTTTTCAAGAAATACGAAATGGGTAAATTGAAAAAAGCAACGAACTTTGAATCCAAGAAACTTGATTTAACAAAACAGGGGTGAAATGCGGCATGTGGGCATGATTGATTATAGTAAAAATCAACAGAAAAACAAGAAAAGTCGCTAAATTGGGAGTCCTGTTAACTGTGTAAACTCATACATTAGAAATTGAAATTAAGAACCCTAAAAGCATAAATGTGCAGATTGAGAGGATGAAAGTGGAAAACCTGAGATAATTGTCGTCGAGCAAGAACAGAGGAGGCAGCAATCTGCAGAGAGAGGAGTAAAAGGGGTCGTAATCTTAATAAAATTTGTTTCAAGATTGTTGATTGTTATGTGATTTAGGGTATAAAGATGTTGGAAAGTGATAAAGAAGTGTCATTTATGGCATGATAAAAATAAAAAAAATAAAAAATAATAATAAAAATCTCCTTATCGCCCAAACCTTTGGTTGGTTGGCTATGGACATTTCTTTTCTTGTACCAAAATTGACATCCTATTTTGTTTTATTTGTAGTTTTGGTATTCTTTTATGTATTTTCGTATTTAATGGATGATGGTGAATTGATAGTGTAGATGATGCTTTCACTATTAATATGGTTATTTATTGTGATTTTAAGGTTTCTTTCAAAGATGTTAATTGTTGTGTGTTAATAGGTGTGTGTACGGTCGTCTTACACCTCGGCTACGAGTAAAATTAGACTTTTGTGTGTGAAGTCAAGCTCCGTTTTAGCTAACTAAATCGATTATTGAAAAAGGTTTAATGGGTTCAATTTACCCTGATCTTTATGTGTGTTAATTGAAGCTCTTGTTGGTTAATAAATGGAATAAGATTTTGGTCATAAACAATAAACAAAAATGTAATCTATTAGTTAAGGGTGTCAGCTGCTGGTCGCTCTGTAAATTACACATCATGACCGAATTGACTCTATCTGACCTAAAACAACTCGTTAACACATGGTAGTGCCCTTTCATGCACTAAGTATAAGTCATTTGACACATTTATCATTATAACATTTGCTTATCTTTACCATTTTGTCATTTGTTTTTTTAATATCCGTACGCGATGAGTTTAGCACATAAGGGTGGAAGGTATGGTCATTAGGGTAGTTTTTTATTATCCAATAGAAGCATGTCACATGAGAGAGTAAAAAGTTTACCCTTAAGGTAGTTTTGAAGAAGGTATTAGGATAGTTTAGGGTGGTTTTGAAGATTGTGGCCCCACACATGAGAGAGAAAGAGTAGTCTCAGGTTCCTTCAGCAACTTATACCCAATTTCCAAGCTTCCAACTACCCGATTGCAACTACCCTAGAAGAAGGGTATGGTACCCTATTCCCACTACCATAAACCCATACCGCCCATCTTAAGTTTGTGGTGTAAGTGGTATAGTCATGTAACATAACTTTTAGGTCATAAGTTCAACACTTTGACCGTTCGGTTTCTAATTTTAACGTTGTAACATAGTCGTCTTCTATTTGAGATTGAGTCGTTTGAGTTTGGGGCAGAAGTGTTGGTGTTTTTTGGTGGTGTAATAGGTACACCGTACACATAGATTTCCTTATGTACAATCGTATAACATGGTTTTTTGTCTGAAGCGATTTGATCGTTACATGTTATTTTATTTCCATTTTCTTTTATGTACTATTATATAATATACTAGTATTAAATACCCGTGCATCGCACGGCTGAGTCTAAAAAATGTTAAAATAAAAAAAATAATATTGTAACAGTCATAAATTCATTTCATTATTTAAAAAATTATAAAGTGGAAAATACAGATTTGTATATAACGTTTAATGTTTTGTTTGTGACTTTGTCATCTTCATCTAAAATAAGAAATTTCATATCAACCTACAAATAATATAAAATAATAGATATGAATAATAAACATTAAATATGGGGTACATTTTAATGGTTTTAAAATAGAATGTTTGATCCATAGATATAAACTGTAGACGGTTGCAGCAAAATTCATAGATCATATTCACTTCAAAAAGAAGACAAATATTGGAAGGATTTAATGTTATAAATAAAGGGAATTGTTAATATAAGAAGAGCAACATGCAAACCGTAAAAGTACATGTACAACTATCTATGTGCTTGCCTCCTCTTCTAACCCTCTCATGTAAACTGCAACTTTCCCATCTTCCTTTAAAGATATGGGTTTCTAAACTTTTCATCAGGAGCCGGAAGATATGGGTTTGATGCTAAGAAACCTAGTACTTTTGATATGTGTTCATCACTACCGCAGAAAGTAGATGCAACGTTCCTACATCCAGCTTGCCCAAATCCCGCTCCATTAGACCTTTTCGAGCCATGTCCTCTATTCTTCAAGGAATTTGCATCGGCTAAATCAGTTGCTAGTATGCAGTAAAACAAAATAGGTCTGCGTAGTAATGTATCATTAGCCGTTTGATGAATAATCCACATCAAATTTATAGAAATAATTATAAAATAACTAAAGAAACCTTTTTAGCTTTGGTAACTGTCCGGTGACTATTAATAAGAAACACCAATTATTCTATCCTTTAGAAAACAATACTTGTAAAGCATAAATTTGACATAGTGAAGTAAGTACAACTAAGTTTTGTAACTCTAATCAATAGAATAAATAGACCTGCAAAAAGTTGAACATATCAATCAAGAAATTAAAGGAAAAGGGAAAAGGTATAAAACAACAAAACTATATGAGGCTCAAAAACATTAAAAGTGCAAATAGACATAACCTCCACCTAAAATAAAGAAAACGTATAAAATCAAACAGGAAAGGATACCAATTAGATTTATAATTAGCATCTCCAAATGTAAAAAGAAAACCAAAAATTAGACAAAACCCGATCAACTGGTGTTATATATATTTATCCAAAAACTCCCAAACTCCCAATAATTTTGCTCACATTAATCTATTAGATGTTGATAGTCCAGGATGTAGTAATTGTATCCTAAATGTAAAACTGAACTGAACCTATGGTTAAACGTATTGTAATTCACATATGCCACATCAGAACTGAACTGAACCTATGCTATGTAATGGAACAAAAGCAATAATTTCAGGGAAATTTCAAGAAAACTAAGCATTTGATTGAGATAGAAATTGCTTGAGAGATGGATGAGTTAAAAAAAAACTTGATCAAAGGAGGTAAGTGATGCTTGATCATCTGGTCCAGCCAACACCACCTGTAATTATATAATACTAATATTAACCCCCATTCAAACAAAAAACAAATTATTTTATCCTTTTCATAATAAATAATGTACTATTAAAATTAATAATCTTTGTTTTTCAAAAGGATTTGAAGGCCATTTCAGCTTGGTTACTTATAATGGGCCAATCAGATAAAATAACTTCGATGGAAGATGTCAAATGAGACTAAAAATACTCAGAAGTGCATTTTAAGGCATAAAAGTCTTTAAATCATTTTTACCTATTTAATGTTATGGTTTTGTATAATGTGAGAACAATGAAGAGGGAAAATACATACATTGCAATCGAGGGTGTATCTTCGGGCTAGAACAACAACTGCGTTTCTTTCTCGTTCTGATTCAAACACTAATACAAATTGTGACCCTTTCTTCAATCTAATATAAGAAAGAAAGAACAATCAAAGTAGGTAAAATCTATTAAAAGTATATATATATTGTGGTTTTTTATATTTTAACATAAAAACATTTATTTCATATACACATTTCAATTCAATTATACTACAACAAACAATACATAAAAGATTATTGGAATATCCCTCATACTACAAAACTGTAGATTCTGAAAGTATGTTGCCGTAAAATGGATGCTAACCCATGTAACATTATTTCATTCTGAAAGTATTTTGCATTAGAGCCACTAAAATCAAAATCAATCCATGAGATATGCATCAGAGAACTGACCCAACAAAAAACCATGCTATAGTGAAATATCAAGTAAAGAACATAACTGAAGACATATACCTTAAAAGAACCCAGATTCAGCAAGCATTCCTCAACAAAAAATGAAAGACTAATAACATAAACCCAACAAAGGCTTAAGGAAAAAATGTTGAATTTTAGTGATGCTGCTTAAATTCTTTGGAAACCAATTTAAAAAGAAATGTTCAGTGCTCTATCTATCCTCTATCTTTTGTTGTCCCCCTTACTTTCACTGAATCACTTCGTCTCAAAAACTATTACAAATAACTATGCTATGAAGAAAAATATTACAATAAGCGTCAAAGTGCCATCCAAAAACAGAACCAATAATCCAAAAGATGGCAAGATTTAGAAAAAAAACAATCAAATAATCATCTTAATCATCCAATTGATGTTCAATTTCTTAAACAAAATTAAATAATCATCTCAATCAACAGTATATTGCTCATTATACTAAAAAAAAAATCGGTCATCAGGGACTCGAATTCAAGGTTCAACAATGAAAGATTAGATTTCAATTTAATCCATTTCAAAATAGATGATTGAAACTAACCTGTTGTGGAGTGTCAATAAAATTGAACAAAAACAACGATTTCTTCTATACCGTCAAATTGGAATCGAGCAACAGAAATCGCGAAACTGAAAATCGAAATCATACCTTCAACCGATTGACGTTCTTGATGCGATAACTACGGCTGGATCTTCTAGGGGCGATAAATCTGGCTTCGAGGATCAGAGAAGAAAGGGAGGAGCGTGATAATGTTGTAGGCGACGATTGATTTTTTAGGGTTAAAGAAACCCTTTATGAAATCGGGTTATAAGATAATGAAACGGGTCATCCGAATTTGGTGTGAGGATCCGCGAGTTTTGCAACTTGTTTTAAGGATTTTGTGTCCACATGTGGATACAAATTATAAAGTAGTGGTGACCGATTGGAGGGCTGTGGTGATGCCACATAGGATTATAAACTTTTCTTTTATTAGAGATAGTAGATAATTAGACAGTTTTATGTGTCAACATTATCCCCGCGGCAACACAGCGTGTAGAAAAATCTTGTTTCACAACAAATACAATCTAAATCAAGCCTTTGAGTACAACACCCTATAATTTAGTTTACAAACTTATACTACAACACACAAGTTCTTCAAGGAAAAAAGCAAAAAAGAACTATTGATTAGTTATACAACATAATTGCACTTACGGTGCATATATCTAATCAAAAAGGAAAAAAAAAAATTGCTTATTTATTTAGCTCTAATGTTGAGTGGTATAAGTTAAAGATCTATTTTTAAGCATATTCTGGATTGTGTGCTAATGCCTCCTGATATATCAAGTCTTTGATCTGTTCTTCTCCTAAAACTTGCTGCTCAAAATCGAATGAAAATGGATTTGGACAAATTGGTTCATCATCAATGTCGTGCAATCGTTCAAGATAAGGGTGAGCCAGTGCCTCTTCAACTGCATTTAGTTCCATTTTGTGTACTTTATAAGCAAATGGAAATAGTAAAGATGGCAATTTCTACTCATTTACTGCTATAATCATACCTAAGGCACTAACTGTCTATGAAAAAATGGTATTTTTAGGCAAAAAAGTGTTTTGTAGGAAATATATACTTGATGAGGGGTATGGTATTCACCTGTGATGCGCTTGGCGGGATCAAATGTTAACATTTTCTCAACTAGATCAATGGCTAATGGATGAACATGTGGAAATGTGTTTGGTAATGATTTCCGGGGATGTCGGGGAAGCTGAGCAATAAATCTTATCGCGTCATTGTTCTTGATAAACCCAAGATCAGATTCAGAAGGGGTGCCTAAAAGCTGAAAAATATAGATCACATGTGAATTAGAAATAGATGCATTATTGTTTTACTAAAAAAGAAACAGTAAACTGCAGCAGAATTTATGTACCTCTGTTAATAATCGCATCTGATGGACGTGATCTTTACCAGCAAACAAAGGCTTTCTGTTCATAAGCTCCATGTAAATGCACCCAACAGACCATACATCTATGGCAGCCGAATAGTCTGAAGAGTTGAGTAACAGTTCAGGTGCCCGATACCATCTTGTGACAACATATTCAGTCATGAAATCGTTATCTGCATTCGGGCGGGCAAGTCCAAAATCGCAGATCTTCAAGTCACAATTTGCATTTAGCAGCAAGTTACTAGGCTTAAGGTCTCTATGAATAACTTTGGCAGAGTGAATGTACTTTAAGCCTCTTAACAGTTGATATAAGAAGTACTGCAAGCATGGTGAGAACAATATGGTTATCAGATAACTGGTTTTATAACCTTGAAGGCTTGAAGCTAGTTTATTTGTTGGTTTAGAGAAAGAATATATACCTGACAATGCTCTTCGGACAAGTTCTGATTTGACCGAATGATTTGGTGAAGATCGGTGTCCATTAGCTCAGTGGCTATGTAGACGTCTGAGAATTCTTGACGGATAGGTGGAGGAACTACATCTTTTAAAGCTACTACCTGACATCCATTCAGATTTCAATCATCAGCGGTTATAAACATAAACAACTCATAATATATGCATACAGATACAATGAAATTCGAGATTGTTAAAAAATATCAGTCAAGATAAACCAAAATCCTTAAACAGGGTTTAATCAGGCTAAAAAACTCGAGTTCCATTACTATTGAAATTGTCTGCTGTTAACATGTTTCCAATATAAACAATTAGCAACAAATAGACCAAATAACCATCTAATTTGACACAAAAACATGGTACAACATTATCAATGTCAAAGAACTTATATGGAAGGTCTAAACAAAGATCAACCTAAATGGATTATTTTAGGGTGTTTGGGATTGCTTCTTTAAGTCCAAAAGTGTTTTAAGATGAAAGTATTTATTTACTTATTACCTTTTAAAAAGAAGTTTTTAAAAAAGTGTTTGGATTAACTTTTATGGTATAATTGCTTATTTTATATGTAAAATGACTAAAAAGAGGCTATGTGGTATAATGTTAAGTGAATATAAAGTGAAATGAGAGTATTATAGTAATTGAATCATCAAACAAAAAGCTAAAAGCACTACAAAAAAAATTTTCTAATTTTTTAAAATAATTTCTAAAATCATTTTGTATCGATCATTTACAAAAAGTTAAAACGAAAAGTGAAATTTACCAAACACTATTTTGGCTTATTACTTTTGAAAAAAAAACAATAATATGTAAATAATCATAATCACTTTCTAGTTCCTGGATTCTTTCGGAGTTTATCAAACTTCGCAAAATCAGAGCAAAACAATTCATAATCATAATTCATAATCATCAGTGCTGCGATCTAATACGAAATCATGAAACAGAACTACTAAACAATCACTCACATTCTCATGATCCAAATGTCGAAGAAGCTTAATCTCACGAAGCGTCCGCTTAGCATCCATGTAATTATCAAAAGCATTCATAATCTTCTTCATCGCAACCATCTCATTCGTCTCCGAATTCAACATTGAACTGATCGTAATTCATAACCGCAACCAAATCAAAACTTCAGATCATTAACTAATCCTAACTATCAGAAAGTAAGAAATCGAGCATAATAAACATACCAGACGATTCCGTACGCGCCACGGCCAATCGGCATGATCGGAGGACGATATTTCGCCGTGATCTCGAATTCGTTACCGAATATGTTGTAACGAACGAACTGGCCTCCGTACGTCGGAACCGCCGGGAAGTCCGTGTACTGAACTCCGCCGTTTAACTCCGCCATTACTCCGCCGTAACGAATTCCGATTGGCGGTTATACTTCCGGGAATATAATAAGGTAGCAGTTTATTTGTGTTTATAAAAATTATAAAAGATAACTGAATGGAAGTTTGATTTATATACGGAACGAAATGAAATTGGGGGTGTTGAACGAGAAAACGCGTTTGGGAGAATTTGACGAAATTTTGCGATTGGGTCATTGGGTGTGGAAAATAATAAAATGTTTAAAATAATTGTAACCCTTAAATTCCGTTATTGACTTATTGCATTGTTATTTGTTTTTGGAAAAAAAATAACATTTATTCATGACTTTTTTAATCTTTTACAAATTAAATTGTAAAAATCATTTTTGATGTTTATTCACGATTTTAGATATCATTCCTATGGTTAAAAAATCATTCTTGGGTTTAAAGATTTAATATAGTTTGTAAGAACATTCACATCAGCTTCTTTATATTACGTTTTATCCTTAAATTTTAAGAAAATATAAGAAATGTCTATTTGCTCTCTTACAACCAACATGTTTATATCTAAGGTTACATTTATCCTTAAAATTTAAAGGATAAATATAAGGGATTAGTAACTATACTATTCAATTACACATATAAGAGTTTTTTAAAGATAAAGAATGTGATGCATAGTGTCTTTAAAAGTCTTTAAAATTTTATACATAAACAAAAAAAAAACTTTAAAGTTAGAGGTTTAAAAAATTTTATATTTAAACTTTATCCTTAAAGTTTCGTGCCTAAAGTAGAAGAAAAAAAGACTTAAAACAAAAAAAAAATAAGGAAGTTAGAGGTTTAAAAAATTAAGGAGTATAAAACGTAGAAACGTCTAAAAAGTCTGGTGGTGAGAGTATAAAACTATAAAAGTATACTAAAAATGAAAGTATAAAAGTTAAAATTGTTTTTGTGGCCAAAGTAAAAGACAACAAAACTTGAAACAAAAAAAATTAAAAGTTAGAGTGTAAAAAAGTTAAGGGGTATAAAACGTAAAAGTTTAAAAGTCTTGTAGTGAAAGTATAAAACTATAAAGATATACTAAAAACGAAAGTTTAAAAGTTAAAAGTTCCGTGGCCAAAATAGAAGACAACAAAACTTAAAATAAAATAAAAAACTTTAAAAGTTAAAGGGTACAAAACGTAAGAGTATGAAACATATGTGGCCAAACTATAAAAACTAAAAGTTTACTATTGATTTAAAAAAAACAAATTGTAAAAATTTAAGGATAGAAAACCATCAAATGCGACCATAAGTCCATGTGACCAAAATTTAAAAACATAAAACAATACTATTCATCTATGAAATTCATTGTATAATATAATAATAAGAATAGCCCATATTTATAGTTAACAAATTTGTTATATTGGTGTTTATACTTAACAGATATGTCATTTTTATATTATTTTTATTGAAAGGATTAAGTCATTTTATATAAAGGTAATAGCATTTTTAATAGAAATTATTTTTGTACTCCAAACATATAATTGATGTTGTAACTAACACCTAAAATAGCTCAAGAAACAAAATAAAAAATTGATCATTTATAAAGGCATAGTACACAAATTGTGCAAGTAATTTGATGTGGAATTAGCCGCCTCTATCAACACCTCATATTCAACATTTTCATCATCTTCATTCCCCTTTGCAGTGTATAGTATAGTTTCTCCCTTAGTCACACATGTTATAATGGTAAATATGTATAATGTATGATTGGTCCCTTAAGTTTGATAACTTTATATTTTACACCTACAGTTTTTATTTCACTTATTGTATTTCTAGTAAAATGGTTTTATACCTTTTAATTCGAAAAGTGAAACTGTAAAAATGATTTATAAGTTTTATAAAAATGGTGTTATATGGTTTATACGTTTTAGTTCAAAATGACAAATCATAAATATGGTTTGTAACTTTTAGTAAAAATGATGTTTTTTAATTAATTTGGGTGCAGCCTCTTTATCCCTCGGGTTAAAGGTAAGGTTTGTCATTCTCTCACCCTTCCCAGACTCTATCCTTTGGATGAGATTTCACTGAGTATGTTGTTGTTGTTGATGTTTTTTAATTAATGGCAGTTAAAAAAACAAGAATGAATTTGTGTATAGACAAATTAAAAGATGTATTCATGGCAGTACACATGAAGGAAAATTGGATAACAATGAAGAGAATCCAACGTTTTTTCCTGAACTGTTTATTAAAGTTTTTAATGACAACCTTAGAGTTTATGTGTTGGTTTTCATTCTTCATAGAACATACTTGAGATGATCGACATTCTTGACTTTAGGGTTTTTATAATTTATTACTTCGAGTTAATTACATTTACACAAATGACCCCTTAAGTTTTAAACAATCTTTGTAATTTATATAACTAGTAGTTTATATGTGAAATGATAGAAGTACCACGGAACTTAACAGAAATAGTATCAGGGACTGAAATGGTTATAGAAATGCAACATCAGGGCCTGATATGTTAAAAGGTTTCTTTTTGAACCGAAAGGGTTAAATAGACCAAACCTCAGGGACCAAAAGAGTAATTTACTCTATTATATAATCGACTTAAGCGGGATAGAGATTTTTTTTTAAACGGTAATCCAGTCGAGTCGTGAGTTCAGCAAGATGTTGAACTGTGCTACACCACCTAAATTCACCAGTTCTAGAGGAAACCCACCCACTGTGATAAACCCTCTAAAGTCGGGATCGAACTTGTGACATCTCAACCATCCCAAGCTCTGTCATTAATGCTCCATACCATCGAAAGAAACTCCAATGGTAAGCAGGATAGAGATAAGACACTCTTTCATGTCTACGATAAAACATCAAATTGTTTGACCAAGTATAAAAATTTATTATCATTTCTAAATAAGATAGCAAAAGATTTCATTATACTTTGTGTCACAAAAAGAAGTGACTATTATTGTTTACTCGCTTAACAAAAACAAAAAACATAACACGAACTCAAACATAAACATAAAAACGAACACGAACACGGATATATAGTATGTCATGACTCCCTTCAATTATCAGTCAGCAAACCTGTAAAATAACATTTAAAAACTGTTAAAACGGCTAGAAACTTTGAATGGTAATTTGACTTGATAATAGAATTTTTAAGTGTTTACCCCAACTCGCTAAGCTTTGAGAAGGACTCGGCAAATGCTTGAAAGAAAGCCGGTTGATCCTATCATTGTTAGTAACAAGAAAATTATAATTATAATTGATTATTATGTTACTTATTTTATGTAAATGACATAATTATAATTACGTAGACATATATGACACTAAGATCATGCGAATTTCTAACGTAAAACAATACATATATATAAAATTAAGAAAGGTACTCACTGCAGCGAATTTCTCGACAAGAGGTCGAAGAGCGGGGTCTTCAAGGAGGGCCTTATCAGAAGGTAATTGAACGAGACCTGCCTTCTCACCGGCTATAAGTTCTCTGTCACATGAACGGATTGATACTAATTAATATTCACGAGTAGTGTAAGTTTTTAAATGCATGGACCAGAAATTTAAAACAATTCTCACTTGAAGTAACTGTTGTCAAATACCATCGGGTTGGATGTCCATGGTCCATCAAACCCGGACCGGTCTTTGTGTGTAGATCCCTAAACATAAAAACCGTTAAACTGTGAAACATTTGGGCATTAAAAGTTTTAACCAATACAAGTAAACGTGTTAAATGGACCAGAATGGTAACACAAAAACCATTATTTGGTTTTTGTAACCAAATTATGTAGTAATCGAAACTATTCGTTTTGACTCGAAAATATATTTTTTATCATCATCGTGTTTTATGTAAACGAAATAACGTCAATAATACGAACCAACGTATGGCCACCAGAGAGAGCAACGAGGTCCACGTCGGTGAGACCCATGGTGTCCAAAAATACATTTCGTAATTGACCAGAACCTGAAATACAAATAAAAATAATAAAATTAGCTCGTTCTGAGTTTAATTTTAAATGCTTAAGCACTATTAGTTACTTTATTAATGACATATCCAAAATTTCTAAAGCTTAACCTATTAGTTTTAGCACTATTAGCTTTATTTCTAAAGCTTAACCTGAAATACATAATTATATTCTTCTTATTTTCGTGAGTCTTAGGCTCGAGCTACCTTATTAAATAAACTCTTATATACTCGGCTTAAAGTTGAAGCCTGACATAAATCGTAAATAACTCAAACTTAAGTAGCTCAAGAATAGTATGGCTCCTTTACACCGAATAAATTACAAACCATGGTTAGGGAGAGGAAGACGGCCTTCTACCGCGGGAGCATCCATGTCCTAAAGAAGAATGGAAATAATTTAAAAACATAAATCAGTTATAAATTTAAAAAAAAAGTAATTTTAATTAGGAATAAATAATTTAAATTTCAACAGCACAAACCGGCCTCCCTGGGTGGAAAGTGATTTCTGGTCCTCCAGTACTTTCAACAGCCACAATACCAGCCATCTAAAAAAAACTTTAATTAATGTTTTTTTTACATCGAGAACCCGTTAGCGAGTACTCGCTCGCTTCACAGGAAAACCAGATAAAACGTAGCTTACACTGTGTAGATTACTTTAAAAATTTAGGGTCGAAACCAATGGAAATGTTACACATATAATAAACTTAATTATGATCAAATATAATCACCATATAGATGTCAGCATATGAAAGAATTGGGAACTTTTGTTTAAAAGGCTCCAACATTTCAACAGCAGTTGGCAAGGCCAACATTAGGACCATGGTTTTGCTCTTCTTTATGTCTCATGGTACCAAACGGACCTCCGGTCTTCGTTTTCACGTCAAAAGTCGCAGCGCAGTGAAACCTAGAGATTGATTTCGTCACCGAAACAAGAATTTGATGTTAATATGACAAAATTTGCATAAGAAAATGATCATAAAATTAACAAGGATGATTGTGAAGTTCATATTACGCAAATCGGAGCATTAGAGGAGCACATTGCTTCTCGGTGATGAAGGATTTGAGTTCGCTCTTGGCCTGATCGACGGCTGTCATGTACTCTGAACTTAGGCTCGGATAAATCTTCCCCATGGTGTTCGGATTAACGAGAAAATCAAGCTGCAATGAATCAATTTCGAAATTAAAATTAAGTACAACTTTCAAACGATTGATCAGGATTCGCCAGTTAATCGAAGTTAATATAACGAGAAACTATTTACACACGGTTGATTTCGTATTTATCGATCGATGGATTGAAGAAGGATTGACGTACCAGTTGTGTTTGATATATGAATGTAGAACTCAATGAGTGAGATGACACTATTTATAAGGTGTCATTTTATAGGTACATGAATTTTAGTTGTAGTAAATGTTGAAACAGACATATAAATTGGATGTTTTAAGTTTTGACATATTTATTAGGAGTTATAAGTAAATGAAATTAATTGGATTGGATGTTTAATCTAATGTTTTGACTCGTCATAAATACTTGGAATTTATATTATGTAAATGTAATGGGAAATTGTTTTTGCTAATTCGATGGGTGTTTTGTTTTATAGATGAGGTGTTAGACGGTTTGGACCCTTTACGCGGCCCAAAGTAGTTACTTGGTCCATTCGCGGCCCAACATATAAACAAAACAACTATACTAGTCACTAGAGAGTAGAGATAGATAGCCATCCCAACCGGTTTAAGACCCGAAACTAGTTTTAAAACCGGCGAGACTCGACTCTTAAACCGGGTTCATTCGAACCTCATTCCAACCTAAGTTAATATGGCGGTTAGGCGCTATTTGATTTGGTGCTGATCTGGTCAAAATCACTGATCCGCTGACCTGGTCAGAGGTTTTGGCTAGTCAGACCGTTTGATTTAGTGTTGACCGAGTCATTTTGCTTCGATCTAGGTCCAAAAA
>JBCNJP010000016.1:10161033-10210305 GCA_039602395.1 Deinandra increscens subsp. villosa
TACCATGTGTTAACGAGTTGTTTTAGGTCACCTAGAGTGAATAGCAGCAACACCCTTGACCCTAATATATAACATGTTTGCTTATTGTTTATCGGACCAAAATCTCATTGCATTTATCAACCAACATGAGCTTCAATTAACACACATAAAAATCAGGGGTATATTGAACCCATCAAACCTTTTCCAATAACCGATTTAGTTAGCCAAAACGACACAGGCAAAAGTCTAATTTTATTCGAAGTTGAGCCATAAGCACACGCACTCTACAACACACAACAATTAACATCTTTGAACAACAATTAACATCTTTGAAAGAAACCTTAAAATACAATAAATAACCATATTAATAGTGAAAGCATCATCTACTTTATCAATTCACCATCATCCATTAAATACAAAGTACATGAAAGAATACCAAACTTCAAATAAAACAAAACAATATGTCAATTTTGGTACAAGAAAAGAAATGTCCATAGCCAACCAACCAAAGGTTTGGGCGATAAGGAGATTTTTATTATTATTTTTTATTTATTTTTATTTTTATCATGCCATAAATGACACTTCTTTATCACTTTCCAACATCTTTATACCCTAAATCACATAACAATCAACAATCTTGAAACAAATTTTATTAAGATTACGACCCCTTTTACTCCTCTCTCTGCAGATTGCTGCCTCCTCTGTTCTTGCTCGACGACAATTATCTCAGGTTTTCCACTTTCATCCTCTCAATCTGCACATTTATGCTTTTAGGGTTCTTAATTTCAATTTCTAATGTATGAGTTTACACAGTTAACAGGACTCCCAATTTAGCGACTTTTCTTGTTTTTCTGTTGATTTTTACTATAATCAATCATGCCCACATGCCGCATTTCACCCCTGTTTTGTTAAATCAAGTTTCTTGGATTCAAAGTTCGTTGCTTTTTTCAATTTACCCATTTCGTATTTCTTGAAAAAACAGGTGAAATTAGGCGAATTTAGTTTGGGGATTGAAGAACCCTAGATGGCAACATGTGTACCTTCATCTTTAATTCCTGTAGAAATGCGAAATAATTCAATGGGGGTACTGACTGTTTTCGGTGGGAGATTGAGTTCATTGAAGATGATTGATGACAAACATGGGTGGTTTTCAAATTCCAGTCACAAGATTTCTTATAATCCCCAAATTAAATGTATGTCGAGTTCGAATTCGCATAACATCAATCAGTTCAATAGCAAAGATCAGTTTCTCAATCTTCACCAAGAAGTTTCAAAGTTTCAGTCTTTTCCAAGAAATGAGGGGAACAACACTGTGATTAATAATCCAAATGTTACTGAGATTTTGAGAGATTCTCCGAGTTCTTCGGGTGATTATAACGGGGCTAAGATTAAGGTGATTGGTGTTGGAGGTGGTGGATCGAATGCTGTTAATCGGATGATTGAGAGTGCGATGACGGGTGTGGAGTTTTGGATTGTGAATACTGATGTTCAAGCCATGAGAATGTCTCCTGTTTACCCGGAACAACGGTTGCAAATCGGTGAAGAGTTGACCCGTGGGCTCGGTGCTGGTGGTAATCCGGATGTTGGTATGAATGCTGCAAAGGAAAGCAGAGAATCCATTGAAGAAGCTGTTTATGGTTCTGATATGGTTTTTGTGACTGTAAGTTTTCTAATTTTTATTATGTTTATAGATTCATAAGGTTGCTGCTTTGTAGTTAGAAAAGTCATAGTTTCATTTTACATGATAGTAAGACTAATGATGCTATATGATAGGGTTGTAAACGAACTGAACGTTCAGCGAACCGTTCGGTGGGAAGTTCATTTAATAAATGAACGAACATGAACACGAAATTTCGTTCGTTTAATAAATGTACGAACATGAACACGGAATTTCGTTCGCTTAGTTAAACAAACGGACATGAACAAAGGCCATGTTCGTTTATTTATGTTCGTGAACGTCCATTAAGGTGCTGGTTAAAATTTTACCATTTAAAACTTACATCTTTGTGTTGTTATTATGGTATAATTATTTTTTATTATTATTTCTAAGTTGTGCTCTATTTTGATAAATATGTTCATAAGTTTTATGTCAAGGGCTTAAATATATATATTTTTTTAAGGTGATTATGTATGGTGTTTGGAATTAAGAATGTTGATTATCTTTTGAAATAGTATATGTTCGTTTGCGTCCGTGAACAAGTTCAATTCCTTAACAACCCTTGAATGATCTTGTTCAATGATCTTGATTTCACAAACCGATTTCTGATTTCTTAGTCTCTCTTTTCTCTGTCTCGATGAACACTCAAAGAAAACACAAAAAATACGTAACATAGATTTCCAGATGTTCGACCCATATATATACGGTCAAGCATGTTTGCATCCTTCAGGATTTTGTTGATGTATCCCGTTTGCTTGATTGATATGTCACCCCCTAATTGGATGACTTCTATACCCAAATAATATGCTAAGAGTCCTAAGTCACTCCTTTCAAATTCTTGTTCCATCTGTGACTTGAAGTGATCGATCCTTTTCTTTGGTGCTCGCGTAACTATGAGATCATCTACATAAACTCCAACTAGTATGGTTGATTTATTGCTTCTCCTCGTGTAGACAACATGTTCCAACGTACATTTCTGAAACTTCAATGACTTCAGTGTATGATCCAGCTTGATGTTCCATGCACGTGGTGCTTGTTTCAAACCATATAGTGCTTTGGATAACTTATACACTTTCATCTTAGTTTCTGGTTTTACAAATCCTTCAGGTTGAGATGCGTAGACTTCTTCCTTTAAGTCTCCGTGCAGGAATGCTGATTTTACATCAAGGTGATGTACTTCCCATCCATTGTAAGCAACAATTGCTAGAATAAGACATACAATCTCTATTCGTGCTACCGGTGCAAAGACTTCATCAAAGTCTATTCCTTATTCTTGCACATAACCTTTTGCTACTAAGCGAGCCTTATGCTTTGTAATCTTCCCGTTAGCATCTCGCTTTGTCTTGAATACCCACTTGAGACTAATTGCTCTATGTCCCTCGGGTAAATTGGTTAGTTTCCATGTATTAAACTTGTTAATGGATTCTAACTCTAACTCCATGGCTTCAATCCATTTCTTATCTTTAGCTGCTTCCTTGTAGTTTCTTGGTTCTTCTTCTGCTAGAAGTAACTCATCATACAATCCACGTGTATCTACAGGTCGTGCCTTGTTCGTGATCTCCCTCAAGTCTCTAAACCCTTGTAGAGGTAAGTGATCAAAAGGCCTAGCCGAACTCCTTTGTGAGTTATAAGCCGTAACTTGTGATGAGTTAGGCTCATATGTATAGCTTCTCGGAGTATTTGTCCTTCAACTATATTGAGGTGTGGTTTGATGATTATCCTCATGATTACTCACATCTTCATTTTCTTCTTTAGAATTGGTTGCTTCCTCTGTTAGGTTGACTTCAGCAACTTCAAGTTGCCCGTATTATGAAATCTGCCCATTCTGCATTACCATTATCTAAGTCCTCTAGATAATCCTTCTAATTCCATGTCTCGTCTTCTTTAGACTTTACATCTCTACTTATGCAAATCTTGTTGTTGACAGGGTCATACAACCTGTAAGTTTTGGATCCCTCTTCTGATCCTAGGTAGACCGTCTGAACACTTCTATCATCTAACCTCTTTAAATTAGGAATGGTCACATTCTCGTAAGCTATGCATCCAAAAATCTTCAATCTATTTGGGTTTCCTACCCTTTAGTGCTTCATAAGGTGTGCTATCCGTCATAGCCTTCGTTGGTACTCGATTAAGTATGTAAATAGCATGTCTTAACTGCTTCAGCCCAAAAATCTTGTGGCATCTTTGTGGCTTTCATCATACTACGCGTAGTGGACATTACCGTTCTGTTTCTTCGTTGAACAACTCCATTTTGTTGAGGTGAATATGGAGCAGTCAATTGTCTGGTTATTCCATTATCCTTACAGAACTTGGTGAATTCATGAGATGTGAATTCTCCTCCTCTATCTGTCCTTACTCCTTAGCATCTTTAGTTTTCTTCCAACTTCGCTTTCCAGCTTAATTTTGAATTCCTTAAAAGTCTCAAAAGCTTCATCCTTGGACTTTAAGAAATATACCCACATATACCTGGTGTAGTCGACTACGAGCAGAAATATATATTTCTTCTCTCAGGGTGTAGGTGGTGATATGGGACCACATAGATTTCCACTGACACTCTCGTCTAATTCTACGAAATGTGTTCGAACACCGGTCATGTGATTGCTTGCACCATTGTCCAGATACCAAAGACTCTCATTGGTACACGTGTAGTCAGTGTGGACTTCTCAATTACTGATCCTAAACTGCTTACCTTCGAGACAATCTGGTTAAACCTTGCAGTGTAGGAATTTATCGTCTCATCCTCCTTCATTTGCAACAACTCAAACTCTGTTTTGAGCGTTTGCAAACGTGCCTTTTGTACACGTGCTACTCCAACATGACGCGTCTTAAGTGCGTCCCAAATCTCCTTAGTGTTTTTGCACTTCGCAACTTGCAATACCATATCTTCTGGTAGGGCTTTGGATAGATATGCGCACGCGGTCTTGTCCTTCTTAACATCCACTTTTGTGTTTTCACTCAGTTCTATCCCATGCCAAGTCCATTTGCCTCTAGTATGGGTTTCATCCGAATTGACCATACGGTATAATTTAGTGATTTTAATATAGGGCATTGGAAATTGGGTGAGGACACCGTTTCCCTATGTACAACGATTTCTTTATTGCTTTCCCCGTCTGTCATATTTTCAGAATCTTCGTTTTGTATCAGATTGAAAGGGAACAATATACTTAGGATTCTCTAAATTCTAAGTGTATGGATTCTAATGGTTGGACTAAACTATTCTAATAAAAAACTGAATTTCAAGAATATGTAATTAATAAAACCTGGAACTAGGATTCTGATTCTGAAAGTCTTTGACTTTGATGATCCCAAAATTGTGGACAACCCCTTCGTCTGACTCCTTGTGACATTACAAACCCTATACTAATTACAACTTGACACACTTACTAAACCTATACTTTAGTTATTTACCGTTTGACCCATCACCCATTAACTTTACAACTTGGAAAGTGAAACATGATTATTTCACACGAACATGAACAAGAATTTTCGTTCGTTGTGTGTTCGTGAACACATTTAATGCCTAACAAACGAACATGAACAAGGCTTCCTTCGGTTCGGTTCGTTTACACCCCTACTATCTGATTTTCAAATCATACGTCTGAAAGACTGATATATTTCTATTATGATACCTTAGTTTTACAAAGTATGAGAAATGTGGAAAACACACATCCAAACACCTTAAAAAACTAGACTACAATTACAATCATTTTCATTGATGTCAGGCGGGAATGGGAGGCGGAACAGGTACAGGTGGGGCCCCCGTAATCGCGGGGGTTGCAAAGTCAATGGGGATATTGACCGTTGGTATCGTCACAACTCCGTTCTCATTTGAGGGTAGAAGAAGAGCAGTTCAAGCCCAAGAAGGGATTGCATCTTTAAGGGAAAATGTTGACACTCTTATAGTAATTCCAAATGACAAACTATTAACCGCAGTTTCTCCATCTACGCCTGTAACAGAAGCTTTTAATTTGGCTGATGATATTCTTAGACAAGGTGTTCGTGGCATCTCAGACATCATAACCGTAAGAAGTTTTTCATAAGTTATGTTACAGTTACACAGACTAGTAATATCTTTCTTTTTTTACCATGTTTATAGCAGGGCTGTAAACGAGCTGAGTCGAGTCGAGCCAGCTCGTTTATTTTAACGAGCTAAAATATTGAGCTCAAACTCGAGTCGTTAAAAATCAAGCCGGCTAGTTTATTTTTCTAAAGTTATATTATTTACACATATTAATATATAACATGACAAAAACGTAATATTTTAACATACTTGTTATGGAAAATTTAAAATTCGATGTTTATTTATTTAATAAAAATAGATATTCTTATTAAAAAATATCATATTAGTTTTATATCTTATTCTAGTTTAATTTATTTTTTTAAAGAAAAATACTATAGGAAACTTAGTATTTAACTTAAAAAAATATATTATTAATAATAAACTTATAACTTTTGGGTTACATATACATATATATACTAAAATTTGAACTTAAATTTAAACGAGCCAAGCGAGCCACGAGTGGAGCTGAGCTCGGGCTCGGCTCGTTTAGAAACCGAGCCGAGCCGGGTCTGCTCGTTTATAATCGAGCCAATTTCGAGCTTTTTTCCGAGCGAGCCATGAGCCGCGAGTTTTTTGAACAACCCTAGTTTATAGATTAAGGTTAGTTCGTGTAAGTTTGCAGATACCGGGATTGGTTAATGTTGATTTTGCTGATGTGCGAGCAATTATGGCGAATGCAGGCTCGTCACTAATGGGGATAGGAACCGCAACTGGTTAGTATGAAAAAAGTCAAAAACTAACTTTTTTCAGTTTTTTTTTACCTTCTAAAGTTTGTTAATGTTTGTTTGTTTGTTTACAGGGAAGACGAGGGCGAGAGATGCTGCATTGAACGCAATTCAATCCCCGTTGCTAGATCTTGGGATCGAGAGGGCTACAGGAATTGTTTGGAATATAACCGGTGGTAGCGATTTGACACTATTTGAGGTCCTTTTCTCTTCCTAGAAATATACATTCCTACCCATATATGTATGTGTGAACATTTGCATATGCTCTTTTTTCGGTTATAGATAATTTTGGTTGTCGGATGGGTAACTGGTCAAAATGGATACTTTAGTAGTATGCGTTAAAAATATACGCTCCGGATGATTTTGAGTTTTTGACCACCCATACCGATTACTTTTAAGCAACTTTTGAAAACATTTTGGATCTTTTAAGAGAGAAAACATAACCGGAACCGTATATTAGAACAAGGAAATTCTTGCATTTGTATTGATGACTGATTGATCCAGTTTTGTTTGTCGATTTGAAAGGTGAATGCTGCAGCCGAAGTCATATATGATCTTGTGGATCCGAGTGCCAACTTGATCTTTGGAGCGGTCATTGATCCATCGATAAGTGGTCAAGTAAGTTTATTGTTCTATATAAAGAACTCAGATTCTTGTTTATATACATCTAACACTCATGACTCACCTTTGGTGTTTGTAGAGGTAATAATTTTGACCCATTTACGTCTATACGGGTTGATTGAGATTATGCTGGGTAATATCAAAATAATTGGTTAAAAAACGAAATGGTTCAAAACTTCAAATGGGTTCGAACTTGCGAAACTATCCCAAAGTGTTGTTATGGCGTACAACGTACTAATGTGATATTCAAAGAGTTAGATTATCTGTTTATTGACATATACTTTCTATTTAACACAAATTATTTATCAAAATGCTTAAAAATTTGGTAAAAAATGTGACCAACTTTTTTATGCTTGCGGGTCTAGATCGAGCTCACTATATGAAGCTCAGGCTCATAAGCTCATTTATCAAATGAGCTCAAATTCAGGGTCACGAGGGTTCGTTTATTAAACGAGTTCAAGTTAGGCCAGTTTGAGTAGCTTAGTTCAGTTACCTCACTCGTAATAAGCCCATGAATGAATAAGGGGTGTAAACGAGCCGAGCCGATCGACTCGATTTGAGCTTTATTTCTGAAGCTCGAGCTCGACTCATGAAGAATTATTTAAGCTGGAGCTTGGCTTAGGCTTGACTCGTTTATTATTAATTATTATTATTTTTTATATATTTTTATAACTAAATTTGTATATATTTAGAATTATATTTTTTTATATAGAAAATAATACATATTATTTACTTATTTTATCATAATTTTATATATAATAATTTGAAAAATTAAATAAAGATTATATAAATAACACCTCTTTAAGGCTCGCGAGCCGGCTCGAGCTCGATATGTAAAGCTCGGGCTTGAGCTCGTCTACCAAACGAGCCCTATTTCAAAGCTGGAGCTTGGCTCGTTTCGAGCTTTCTATCAAGTCAAATCTCGAGTAGCTCACGAGCGGCTCGGCTCATTTACACCCCCAAGATGCAGCTTACTTATTTTTCTTACTTGAGTGAAAACGCAAACCATCAACTATACGTTGGATTTTTCGTGGCTCAGGTTAGCATAACTCTTATAGCAACGGGATTCAAACGACAAGAAGAAAGCGACGGGCGGACTCTCCAGGTATCACTCAAAGCACCTAGTTGTTTACAAATTCTGGTTCTCTTGGAAATTTTACAACAGGGTCAACTGTGTCATGAACTTGGTCAAAATGTAGGGCGGTCAGGCAGATGCAGTAGGATTGAACCGACGAGCACCAGCCTACACAGAAGGCGGTTCGGTAGAGATCCCGGAGTTTTTAAGGAAGAAAGGACGATCGCGCTACCCACGAGCTTAAATTCTTCGTTTTACCTTTTTGCCCTTGTGAGTTATACTAAGAAGTATGGTTGTGTAGGTAGTAGAAGAAGATTGTTGCCAATATATGTTTTACCAAATAAGAAGTTGTAAAGTGGATGGCAAATATATTACTTGCTGTGTTTGAATCAGAGGTTACATAGTGCATTCAGTATTTTTTTCTTTTCTTTTCTTTTTCTTTTGTACATTATGCTAGGGTGTTTTATCTAATGCATGATTGCTTCCTATCTTTCATAGAAAAAAAGTTTTTTTTTTTTTTTTACCAGAACCTAATTCTGTTTATATATATGTGAAAATATTATTTTAGTTGTACTCAGTTATTGCTATTGCTCATAATTGCCACCATTCACACTTAGTGCTACACTTTCGGCGTGTTCGTGGGTTAGTATGTCGAAATGACACGAACCTGAAAATCATGTCATACACATGAACTCGAAAATGATACAAACATTTGTGAGTTGACCCGAAAACAACCCGTTTGACCCGATTTTTTAAAAATATATTAACTATTTAATATCATAATCTTACAATAATAATACAAATCTATATAATATCTATATAATCTTCTATATAATATATATATGAAAAGATTGGATACCACATGGCATCACCACAACAATCCATTTTGTGAGCTCTATAGATTTTATCACCGTGTGCTACCCCTAAAATTTTTTAATGTGTTTTTCTAGTTCCGCCCCTGTTTGTCTTAATTGTGTACTTGCATTGACCCCGTCACAACGCGTGGGTAATCGAAAACTAGTTTATTTGTAGTTTTGTACACATAATTTATTTTGAGAATTAACTTTAAACACTTTATTAAATTTGAATAGAGATGTAAACGGGTCGATTGAGAATTACTCAAGACTGGTCCCTTAATACTTAATAACTCAAATTAGACAAAGCTTAAACTCATGGGCCTAAATCCAAAACCATCATTCATATACGATATACTTTCAACTATCTAAAATGATTATATGGTTCGGTTATTAGAGTGGTCTTATAAATTTTAGTTACTTATTTAAACAAATATACACAATATAGTGTCATCCGTGACCCCGTGACAAATCCAGAAATTTTATGGAGGAAAGCATAAAACGTGTCGTCGGGTCGAGGAAAAACTGAAAACCATGTTTGGTAAAGGCAACGAATGACATTAAATATCTTAATCTTAATCTTCTTAACTATTATAAAAGAAAAGTTTGCAAGCCACATGACATGCTTACAAGCAATCTTGACAAAGATTCCCACCCATTTGCTGGCCAATTGGGGCTGGCCGAAAATATTTATGATGAAAAAGCCTTCAAAAAATTAGTTGTAATCATCTCTGTTTACAAACAAAATTCCGAATTAATTGTTTTCAAGTTTGAAAATGTTACATAAATATCAAATTCATGAGATTTTCGAAAATCCGAAGTTCATCAACTTATCTTTATTTAGAAAGAGTCTAATTAGTTAGGATTATTATTCAAAAATAGAAAGAGTCTAATTACAAACTGTATAATTATGTCTTTAATTATATTCTAAAAAAGTCAAACACATTTAAAGATTGAATTATATATCGTAAATGAGGGATTTGGATTTGAAAAAAAAAGTCAATTTTAAATCCAATGAGCCTTAAATATTGTAATTTCAAACAATTAAATTAATTCTTATGAATATTTAGTAGAGATATTATCGTTATAATTGCATTCTTAATTTTATTATTTTTTACAAACAATTATTTCTTAAATAAATATAACAATATAATTAATATCAATAATTTTTTTTATTGTTTAGCTATACAAATTCCCAAATATATGTATCATAAGGGTGTCCTTGAGTGGTGCTTATGGCTATTCTTAAATTATTCATGCACGATTATAATCAAATGGTTTTGTTTTTGTGTTTGTTTTTATAATTGAAGAATGGTATGATACAAACTTTAATTTTCTCTTAAGTTTTAAAGATTATACTAATGTTTATATCATTTTTATATTTTACTAGGAAGTGAAAGTGATTCATTTTAGAAGAACCATTGAAACTTTTAACTGGATATTTCTAATAAAAAAAATTCTTAGATGATATAAAGAATCATTAGTACATTTTAGTTTTGATTTTCTTAAATACCGCCGTACAATGCACGGGTTTCAATTATCGAATTACATTTATTATAATATTTAAATTATTGGATTTATTTTTTAAAAAACCACCCGTGCGTCGCACGGGTATCAAAAACTAGTATATATATATAAAACAATTATATTTCAATCATAAATTCTTTTGTTAATTTCTCTTTCATATTTTGAACTTTTTTTTAAAATTACAATACCAATTTATTTCTGACATAAAACACACTTACAAATATAAAATAAACAATAATCAGGCTAAACAGGTCTAAAAGACCCTTTAGCTAAACCGGTTTGACCCAAAACTAACCAGTGACCATTTACATAAAACTAAAACCGGCTAATTTCATGCTAAGTTATTCACATCTGGAGCTGATCATAGCGTGGTTGCCACTAACACACCACTAATTGCTCATTAATGATGATTAATTACTACTAGCGATTAATATCTACAGATGATCGTTTTTCATACAACTTTCCATCAATTATGTTAAAGCGAAGCAACTTCCCGTTCATTGGTTCCAAATATTGAAGAAGCATCAAGCATGCACTCTACTACTTCAATTCTAATTTATATCATTGTTTAATTCTTAGTTAGAATTTCATTGTGGTTTTAAACAATGTTTAGGTTTTCACCCGATAAAAATTATTAAAAAATGATTAAATGTGAAATGAATTTGATTCAATTTGGGTCAAACCCGACCCAATGACCCATCATGACTCACAAACATAGTATAAAAAGGATCCGGTCTTCAAACGTGGGCTAGTCAAGTCAGTCAACCTTTTCGACACACAAATGTCAAATCTTGACAACAAATTAAAGTTGCTGTTAAAGCAATAAAGGTATAATCGAAAATATTGTTGTATCCATGACAACAAAGTAATGACAAAAGTACGATTATTATTATTATGGGATTTTTTAAGAATAATGATTTTTGTTTTTGTTTTGAAACGTGACGATTTTTAAACACCTATCCAACGTGGTTACCATTGAGAATCTAAGTGGATGTTAGGCAAAACATTATGACACGAGGAAAGTTTGTTATACTTTTTAAGAAATATTTAATAAACATTATAAAGTTAAATATTGAGATAAGGTAATATTTAATAGCGTAGGTTGTATATTTGTTTGTGTTAATGGTATTATTTTAATATTTACTTTTAAAACCACGTAACTTTAATATAACCATACCATACAATAGATTAAAATAAATAAAGATACTCTTATTATCTTATTATTTGTAGGAAACACAATAGTAAAAGAATGTTAACAAAACATATTAAATATGTAATACATATATTTAACAAAATCGTTAAGGTTTTGTTGAGACTTGCATGTTAGATATGGTTCCATTTAAACAATATTTATCTGCTTACGGACTTTTTCCCCATGGTAAAACACCAAAAAACAGTTAATTAGTAGTGTGAGAGTTAACCATCGAGCCCGGACTTACACCCAATTGGTAGATTATAAGTATCTTGAGAGTTTAATAAGTTATAAGTCAAGATAATATTGGTTCCATATCATAGTAGTGGGAATCAATGGCGAAGCTTCGGGGAAAAGTTTGGGAGGGGGCGAAAAGTCACGGATCATAATCTCGGAGGGGCGGTTCTCAGTATATATAAAGAAAATCAAAAATGACAAAAATTAGCACTACCCCCGGGGCTCCACTAAGCTTCGCCCAATGGTGGGAATGCATCAACTTATTAGTCGCAATTAATCAGGACCATGCATCCTTTAATGATAGCCACTGAGACGCATTGAACCGCACCATTGACCTCACACAATAGGTCAAAAATATAAAGCGTCAAAAACATAAAGCGGCTCGTAGCGATCCAAAGTACAATGAGTGCGACACACATATGCGAGTTAGTGTCCTCTACACCCTTAGCTCACTCAAGTCTCATACTAAAGAAAACAATTATTAAAGAGTGTTTCTCTTTATAAACGAGGTCGAATTTCATCCCATCAACAATGTGGGTCAAATTTCAAATCTTTTTTCTTGAATTTTCACAACCTTTTACAGCTTTGGATACCGAACTCTGAACAGTGATATTTCATTTATTTTAGTTTCGTTTTGAAGGTGGTTTGGTTCGTTTTGACATTGTAGAATACAAACCCATAAAATGTATATATATTAACCATGATTACGTGTATTTATTTTTATTTATAGTTGGTAAAAAAACTCAATTTCATAACTCGATGAAAAACATGTCGTTTTACATTTTTCTCAACAAACATGATGTGCATATATGTTAACGAAACAAAACGTGCTCTAATAAAAAACTATAAACATGTAATAAATTCTTTGTGGTTGTAAATGGGATAAGTTAAGTTATAAATGAGTTATCATTGGTCATTTGGTTAAATGGTATCTCGCACGGGAGCCACCTTTATTGGAAGGGACTGGTTCGAGACTCGAGTTTGTGTCAGACTGTCAGGGGAGGGTGTTAACCAGTACTTGAGGTTTCCTCTGATGGTGTGGTGAGAGTTCGAGTCCAAGTAAACGGAAATACATGATAATACAAGATCGCCTCTAGATAGGATCTCAACCTAAAATTAGCCGTAAAAAAAGTTATAAACGAGTTGTCAGGTTGAATTTTAAATTTATCAATATTTTAGTATCAGTATGCATTAGGTTAATTGGTTGATTAACATGTTTGATTTTAACACAATCCAATCATGACTGATTTACTATACAAGTTAGACATGTTAACCTGATCATAACGTATCTATAAAAAAGATGAGAGGTTAATCTAGACAGTTTGTCTATCAAGAGAAATTAGACTTGCACTCTAATTATCTCTCTATTGTACTCTGTTATAGTATAAAATACTTTTTTAACATCAAATCTATTTTACTTCTAAACTGCATCGAAAACTAAATTATATTTAATATTTGAGTTTTAACACAAGACCACTAACTAAAAGGAAAAAGACTATGGTCTCACATTAATCGGCTTCATAGTACGTATAAAATATCTTTGTCCATATTTGTTTAAATACATTTCTAAATAACATAAAATAATAGATTTTATGACATAATATATGCTAATATGCATGTTGTCATTACGTGATAATATACAATTACGTTACCTTGGCTATCTTATCTTAATGTTTGTAATTCAAGATTCGTTGCAAGTAACAGAATATAAAATTAACGAGGTGTGAATGTATGATGGTGATACACGTTTATTTTACGTAAAAAATAAAAATAAAGATCAGATAAAGAACATAAAATAAAACAATATTTAATGATATTGAGTTTATACGTTGGGAGAAGTTCACATGTGTTAAGATATTTGGTTTGGTAGTCTTTATTTTTTTAATCAATTTAATTTTTTTTTGTTATATCTTATTAAACGTATTATATATGTGTTTTTATTTATTTTCTACAGGCATAATTGTTTAGTGATAACTAACTCGGATTTTAATGACATATATGTTTAAGATACTTATTATTTTTCGTAAAAAGAAAAAGGATAAATGTGAAAACACACGTCATTAATTTTTTTTAATGTTTACTCTATTTACAATAACATTTTTTTCAAACAAAACTAAAAAGTCAAAAACCGTCTTCCATATATCGTTCACTATTTTCCAGCACGCAGAAATCCAAATTTCAACTTGCCACGTCACCGCAACAAACTTATCGTGGTGGGCCCAACCTCTCCACCCTATACTCCACGGAGTCCCGAGTCCAACGAATGACATCCCGCCACGTCATAGTCGTCGGAAACTTCCCAAGCCTCCGTCCTCCGCCCTGACGCGAACCGGATCATGCTTCCCAAAGCAGCCGGTCCAGACGGCGTCCCCGGTTCACTGCTCACCGGTTTAACGCTCACGCAGATCTTCCTTGGAACGGAAGTTTCCGTCGCCGCTTTGAACTTTTCCGATGAGGATTTACCGTTTTTTCTACGGCGGCGAGGTTCGGAACGGAATAACGACGCTATACGAGAGAGTAGACCGGATCTGTGTGCTCTGCTCGTTCCGGATCGTTGACTTGCCGATTTCACCGGTCCAATCGGTTCTCCGGCCGACGACCTCCTACGGCTGCGGCATCTCTTCGATCTAACTCTACCGATACACGAAACCTTCGGAGACGACGGCTCCGTAACCGGAACCGTCGCCGGAGCCTTACCGACGGAATACGATCGCGTCGGAAACAGCCGTACGTTCACCGGTTTACACTGCCTCCGCTTCGAATCAACGTAAGTCGTCTTCTGCGTTTTCGGCAAACCGATAATCGCAGCTTTCGATTTCAAGCTCACGGAGTACCGCTGCGAGCTCGAATTCGAGTGGCTAGGGTTCACAATCTGATTCAAATTCGTCGAATACGAATTTGAATATGAATTTGCTTTCATCGATTCGTTCCGTTCTAGAAAAGCGTTCCGGTCAAACCAGTCAAACTCGGCGTCCTTGGATAACCAGAACGATTCCGGCGGAAAATCCGGCGGAAAATCCGGCGGAACTTCAACTGCCGTACTTTCTGGAACATCATCGGGATCCTCCGTCGCGCCTCCCTGTTCGATTTTCCGATCGGCAAACCCTAACGGAACCGGTGATTCGGAATCAATCTGTTGCATTTTAGGTAGAATTCTGTTTGTTTGTGAGAGAAATTCTGAAATTGGAAAATGAAGGAAAATAAATACAGCGGTTTTATAGTAAGAGAAAATTGAATTTGTGTTTATTTTTTATGATATTTTGTGTTGAAACTTGAAATGTAATTGGAAAAATGGGGTCCACACTCTTTTTGGGTTTCTAGAAGTTGAAGTAATACTCACCGTGTCATAGCAATTTGAGACCTAAAATAATTCTCATGAACAATATAAATATAATACTTGATTTTTTATATGATTTTGTGACAAATATAAAATTCCAAAGTGTCGGCTAATGAGGAAATATGATTATTATTTACGTGTTTTAGTTCCAATGAGATAATAATTAAATGACAAAAAGGTAAGATGATAAAGGTAGTGTATTTAACCTCGGATGATGAAAATGATGCAAGTTTAGTATATATACAATTAATTAAATACAACTGATCTAATTAATTATACATGTAATATACATATTTTTTAATGGCATTTGTAAGTTGTAACTATTACAAATCTTTAATATCTGAGTGAGTTTTTTTTAAAAGGTATTGTAACCGTCAATACCGAATTTGACACTTCATGGCAAAAATTAGCACTACGGCCGAAAAAAACCGGGGGGGGGGGGGGGTGGGTCTGCCCCCCCCGGGCTCCACAAAGCTTCGCCCATGTTTATTGTCACCTTATATGCTGCTCTGTTTATAGTTTAAAGTAATAATATCGATTGGACCTTGCCAAACACAATTTCGGGCGTTGCTCTGGTGTTTTCGTGCATCAAATCATACACTAGCTCAATTGTATCTGATATTTATCTCCATGTGAGTGGTGCAAGTTTAAATTCAACAAAGTAAACAATAAATGGATTTTAGTGGTATCTTTTTATATGTTGTTAAAAAATCTATGATACAAAATGATCTGTCATGATTGTGAAATAAAAGAAAACCAAACAACGTTTTCGTGATCAAACAACCATCTGACCACTTCCCAATTAGGGTTTCAAATATTCGGATTTTGAAATATAACTAAAAAATATTATTATAAATATACAGGAATGGTGTGTGTTAAAATAAAAACTATTAACTAGACGAATTATCTTTAGCTATTCATCGCATCAATAGAAAATGAGTTGTGATACATGAAGGAAAAAGTGGACTAATAAATGTTTTTGTAATCAGACAAGCCAAATAGCCAAGTACATGACTGATTTAAAACAAGTTTATCATTTAGCGTGAATATACAATTTTATCAAAATATAAATATAAAGTATTAATCTAATTTTTATATACATGAATTAAAATACAAGTGAACAATCATCTCGGCGGATAGGAGAGACGAGCAACAAGCTATGTCGAACATAAAGTATGGAATAGGAAAATATATAGAGCTTAAAATCTTTAATCTTAAGGCTAAGTATAGTGGATAAGGCCCTAAATGGGGCATTATCCGACTGGACAAGGGGCTTTATGGGGCTTTATGGTGTAGTGGATAAAGCCCCATAACGCCCCACCAACCTCCCCCTTTCAGCGTTATCTCCCTCACGCCCCTCTCGATTTTTCGGACGATAACGCCTCACCGTAGTGGGGGTGGGCGTTATGGTGCAATTTTTTGCTCCATAACGCCTTACTACGGATAGCCTAATAAAACACACTATCATGTATCAAAGCCACAATCAATTACTAATTTTAGATTATTAATTAAGATTAATTATCAATTTTGTCTAAAGTAAATTTTCATTTTAAAAACATTAACAAAATGAATGTATATTTTATAAATTATCTCAATAATTTGAGTCTTTTTAATGAAACTAAGGCTATCCGTAGTGGGGCGTCATCTCCACAAAAACACCTAACATAGCGCCCTATGGCGCCCTCCTCCACCCCCTTTGGCGCCATGTTAGCTATAAAATGCAACGGCGTTATGTTTATCACGCCCCTCCCCCTAATTTCCCATTGGTTGCTTTCCTTTTCTCCATATTTAATTGGTTTTATGTTTTTTTCTTTTTATTTAATATATAATAATTGAGTAATAATTAGAGGGGGTTATAGGGGGTTATGACTACACAATTTTGCTTATAACCCCCCCCTTGATGAGGTGGATTCCACGTTGAGCATAACCCCCAAAGGTGGGGGGTTATGACTACGGATAGCCTAATTAAAATTTGTCAAACATAATCAACTTCTTTAATTTAATAAGTTGGCAATTAATGTTTTATAAGGCTATGTGTAGTGGTCACCAAACATATAGCGGCGCCATAAAACCCTTGTATAATATGGTGTAGTGGATAAAACCTTATAAAGCTCATGCAATCATTAGCAAAACCCCTCATTCCTCCCCTTCACAGTGTGATCTGATGTAGGCAACGCCCTTTGGCAAAATTGGATCCCATAGTGCCGCAGGGGGCAATGTTTTAAAAACCGGTTTTTTAGTTGAACCGGAAAACCTTCCGGGACTGGTTCGACCGGTCGGACCGGTTAGACCGGCTGGTTGAACCGGTTAGGGGATTTATATATATATTTTTTATAAAAATGCTAATAAACTTGTACACCCCAACAAAAGTAGTTAAAATACAATTATAATCCACTCAAAAATAATATCAAATATGTATTTCATAAGAAAATATAAGTTTTAAACTTAAAAAAAATAAAAAATAAAAAAAAAAGTTAAAAAAAATAAAATAAAAAAATCAGAAAACCGGTTGAACCGGACCGGTTGAACCGGAAAAAAACCGGAAAAACCGGCCGGTTCGAAGCGGGTCGAGTTCAACCCAAAAAACCGGGCATTAAAGAACCGGAAAAGTGGCTCGGTCCGGTCGAACCGGTTGAACCGGCCGGTTCGACCCGGGTTTTAAAACATTGGCAGGGGGTGGTCATGGGGGCGCTATGAGGCCCTATGTAAAGGAAAAAGTGGTGGGTAGCCAAAGGATTTTATGTCAATCGTGATTTTTAAATCTCTTAACAGTTTTTTTTTTCTTGTATTTATCTATAACTATGAACCTAAATTCAATATGTGTCGTACACAAATTACTAACTTACTAGTAAATAAATAAGTAAACAAGATTTAGAATATATAAATAATGAAATATTGTCCAACCTGATACAATTTGAATCGACTTAACGATCCAAATGAACTCAATAGACTATATATGTAACCGATTTCTAATATAATTTAGTTGAAAATAAAGTTTGGCAATAAAATGAAACAAGAAAAAAAAAGTCTCTGATAAAGATATATATGGTGACCATAAGTGGCCAGTGTTCAATTATGTGAATGCGACTTTTTAGGATAGTTGTTTTAAGCGTTACAAAATAGATCAAACATTTGTCAAGCGTGACAAATAAATCAACCTAACTATCAATTTCTGTTGATTAAACTTTTTATAATTCCACATCACAATTTAACATTATATTACAAGAACTTTATACCTTCTTAAATGATTCGAGCCGAGTCAGAGGTTGTTTTGATTTGTGCTTTCTTTTTTTTATTTAAGAATTTTTTTGAGTTTGTGCTTTGCTTATTTCGAGTTTCATTTTACAGCTCGGGAAAATTTTCAAGCTCAAGTTTGATTTGACTTTGACATACATATTATTTAATTATTTATACATACACATTTAATTATAAATTTTAAGGAATATTTCATGTATTGGCGAAGTTTCGGCGAAAAGTTTTAAGAGAGGAGGAGGACGGGGGGGGGGCGGTTTTCAATATACATAAAGATATTCAAAAATCGTAAAAATTAACACTACGACCGAAAAAACCGCCCCCACCCCCCGATCTCCACTAAGCTTCGCCGGTGATTTCATGTAATAGTAATAAAAAAAATCAAGAACACTATTAAAGTTACTGAAAGTTTTTTTTCCGTCTTTTAAAAGTTATTCAACTTTTAATTGGATGTTCTAATATTGTATAATTTTTTTACAAATCTTAAAATTTATAAAATTAACTTAGACAAATTAAGCATATATGCATGTTGGCTAAAATTTGGTGATAATTTCTTTAAATTTTGTTATGAACTTGAAAAATTATTAAACTAGTTATTATTTAATTTTTTTTTATTATAGTTACCTCTTATTTTAAATTAAACAAACATACATACACATTAAAAGAAATTTCACTCACCTAAGTAAATTTTATAAAATTTTAATATTTTTAAAGAAGATACAAGATTAATATATCTAACGAAAATTGTGTTACTTTTTAGAGATAAAAAAAATATTTAGGTTTTTCAAACTTAATTAATATTTTACAAAAGTTACCCCTTAAATTTTATATATCTTAGTGGTTATTGGCGATGAAAGGAGATTTGAGACTGAGATGTCACAAGTTCGACCCCTGAGCTTTTAGGTTTTACCATCTAGCCGTTTACGAATATGAATTTTTTCCTGAAATGAGCTCAACTTTTGTAAAATACTCTTCGAGTTTTCCGAAATTGATTGGCCATTAAAAGGAAAATCTACATTTAAAATTAAAATGGTGTAGTAGTAAAAGAAATGTGATTTTAGCTAATAGCCTAAGATGTCGATGTGTGGAAACCGTGGGCAAAGATGAAGTCGAATATTGGCTCAATAGGATTCGGCTTCTAGAAGCCAAGGAAAGAAGGCGGCTCACGATGGGTACTAATGCGTAGCCGAGCTGGCCTTCACCCTGCTCCACTATGATTTTGACCTCTTTGACTATCCAAGAAGGTACAGAAATTAATCACACTTTATTTTCACACGTCTTTATCCATCCATTATCTTATAAAACATATCTTTTATCAAATATCTTTAGTTAAAACTATTGATGTGAGACATTTAAAGACATTAAATGTAACCTTAATCTGGTTAGGATTGACGTGTCACTTTACAGTAATCAGAATCCAAACGTTAATCCGATAAATATAAAAAAAATGTTACAATTTACAAAATATTTTTACAAAAAAATAATATATGTTTAATTACAATTGAAGAGCACTCTTCCCGCGTCTTCACTTGGTAGCCATGGAACCTAACGTGCATAAAAAAAAACAACAAATCATAAAAGCACGCCTGAGTATAAAGATATGCTCAGTGGGTGGATAACGAAATCATATGAGCTCATAACTTGTAAACATATAAACTTGTATCTCAGTGAACTTATATAAACGTGTATCTTATAACACATCAACTTATAACCTTCATCTTGTAACAGAACAAAAGAAAACATAACATATAAAAACAATTTTTATAAAGATGCATAACACGTGGCTCAGATGATATCATTTCTCCTTGGATTGACTCAATGTCTCCGGTCATACTTTCACTTATACAATTAACATTTGAGATATGAATCATTTCCTTAGGACCAGTCTCCAGAGATCACATTCACATTGAGACGAGGTGTCATATCCTAGGATTTATCTATACACCTCAACACACATACCAAACAATCCGCAGAAGAAAAAAACAATAAACATGAAAACGATCAAAACGTGTCAATATATATAACGTAATAACAATAAAATATTCATCACTTTAGGGTCCAAAACTTATCATATCATAACAGAATTCAAAATCAAGATCAGTGGCCCAACGGCTCGTATAAAAACAATCAATTCATATAAATAATAAAATGACATAGTAGGTTATCTATACTTTCGGGTCCAAAAACGAATCAACTTATAACAGAAATCAAAATTATTAACTGCGTGACACAATTGCGACACAATCGATAATTTAACTTAATTTGTTTAAGATTATGTCATGATGTGTCGTAAACTTTATATATTTTTTTTCTGTTTTTAGGAGACAAAATTCGGCTTCTACATACTTTATCAATGAGTTTTGATCCGTGACACACTCATTAACCTGACCTTAGAATCTGGCTTAAATTACGAATCATAAAACAGTGACAATTCTTGAAAGCTACATTATTGTAAAATTAGTCAAATTATTTAGAAGAAAACAAGGGAATGGTTTCTTTCTTTTCTTGTAACGAAAGATATCGTCTAATGTTTACCTAGCTAGGGGTTTTTATTATTCGATTGAAAACCATAAACCGTTTAAACTAGTTATCGACTGGGTTTTACATATGCTGCTTTTTTTATTATTGACCGGTTAAAAAATGGTTACCCTCAAAAATAAAAATAAAAATAATAAAAAAAAGTTCAATTTGCCTCTTAATAACTGAAAAGGATAATAATACCGTTTGAAGTTAAAAAAAAAACATATCATTCTTTTCACTTTTCCCACGTTATATTTCATCAAAAAAGTTGTTTGTATTTCTTTTCATTTTGTTTTTGTATGGAAAATACTCACCTTCTTAATTTAAAACTTTTTTAATTTTAGTTTGTATATACATCATATTAAAATCTTATTTCAAATATTAGAAAAAACTAATAACCCCAACTTTTAAAAAGTTTAAACCTTTTTTTATTGTTTTCTTATAATAACTATTATATGATTATTTTTAAAGACAATTATAGAAAATTAAAATAGTATTTAATTGGAGAAATTGTTTATAAAAATGAATTTTTAAATAAAAATACTTTAATTTATTATTTTAAAGAACATCATTATTTTTACATAATTTTTCTTTCAGAAACAATTATTTTAATTCTTTATTAAACGTTTCTTTTGTTTTTTTAATTGTTTCTGAAGTACATTTTTTATACATTTTTAGCTTTTTTTTTATAGAAAATATAGTTTTATATCTTTTTATAAAAAGTGTTTTTTAATATTATTTAGAATTTTTTTAAAATACTAAGTTTTATAAGGAGTAAATATGATAAGTTTTAATTTTATTTTTATAGAGAGATGGTGTAACAAATAAAAAAATGACTACGAATAGTCTACCATTAAAATAATATAACCGCCGTAATTCAAGAATCTTTTTAAGGGTCATGCTATTGATACACCACATATCTAATTCAGGAAGGGTACAACGTATCAGTACGGGGTTGTCGGGAGGAGAAGGGGCTATAATGCCGCATCGTATAGCCTTATATGTGGCATATATGTTTAAAAAAAATACGCCGTATATAGCCGATATACAGTATATATGCTTATAAAAAACAAAATGTTATAAAATTCTGAAAATGTACAACGTATTGGTATCTATATGTCACATATAGATACGTGATATATAGGACATATAGATACGTGATATATAGATAGGTGATGTATAGAGGTGTAGTTTTATATTGGGAGGTGTGTGAGTAGAAGGGCAGTTTTTTAATGTTACGAAGGACTAATATATACATCCAAATGAACCGGTCCAAAAGCGTTGACCCTTTCTGTTTGGAGACGAGCCCACTTCTTGCAACATCCTTTCATTGGGCTATATTTTTGTTCTCCTTTTTGTGTTCTCTCTAATTCTTTTATTCTAAATTAATAAAATTAGAAAAATATCACACCTAAACCTCGTTTTCTTAAAGAAAATGTACAATCTATCATGAACCAAGAAATGGCATTGAGTTGTTTATAGTGACATAAATGCAAGTGGTGTACTAACTTTACTGATTGCTTAGACTCAGTTTGGCACGAATTCTAAACTAATTTAAAATTTTGAGCTCATCTCGGTTGGATTCGGTTTTAAAAGGAAATTTTAAACAAAACTTTCACATAAAATGATTCAACAATCATCAAATGGTTTATAAAACGTATGTAAATCATCTCCTACGCATACACGACATATGTCCGGATTAAGTCCAAAACGTACGTATCTCTTGGTTTGTCTACTAGCTCGACCATCTCTCTATCACTTAATTGAACATGATCACCAGTCTCAGTTCCACCTATTAAATCTTTGGAAGAAGACACTCTACACTAAACACATAGACAATCAAAATTAACATAAAGAAAATGGGATGAAGTCGATTATAAACTGAAGTGATACATGTGAGAACTTTGAAGCCGACGTAAGTTGTAGATTACGTGGAATAGAAAAGATAATTAGGACAGCTATATATATCAAACAAATTGATCAATAAGTTTTTTTTGGCTTGGAAATACAATGACTAATTTGAATTAGGCTTAAGTATTTAAATCATTACATAATAAAACTATAAATAACAAGAAACATATACGAGAGCATGAAAGACATGAAAGTCCTGACTATAAGAAAACAAAACGAGCAATGGCATAACAATCCCCAAGTCTAAATGTGAGACATGTAAAAAGCATACACGAGGCAACAAGTAACAAGTATCAAGAAGCAACAACGATATAGAAAAATATTAAGAAATACACGTATGCTTTGTAAGCTTACAGGAAGAACACTATGACATACAAGTCCCTAAGACCATCTACACCCAAAGGCAAATCTAAAAACGAGTCTGGATTCTATATGTCTTTTTAAAAATCCCTAATCTTTATCATACTTCTTCATGACCTCTTGTCACCAATTATTTTCTCATATAAATGTAACTATAACAAATCATATAGATAATCTACACATCACATGTTTTGCACTTCCCATGTAGGAGGAGATTTTACTATGATGAGAAATTTTACTATTGTGAGAAATTTTATATATTTTAAATTTACACATTTATTTAATTTCTATGATGAGGTAATTAAATTTAATATACAAAATTCCTTTATTTTACTTTTAGTTGTAGAATGATTACATGTTCTAAAATAATCGACTCAATCATTCACATAAACTTATTACATAAAAGGTAAAAAGAACCATACCTATTAATTAACATTTAATATCGTACCTAATCGCAACATTTCTTAAACCTCAGGGGCCAAAAGTAAAATACCCCAGATTTGAATTTTCAGACCGTTTACTCCCAACGGTTACTCCCACTTCTTACCCTGAAACAAACATCGAGACATCCCAAATCCAACATCAAATCCCCAACACAAATCACACACACTGAAACACCATAAACACACACACACAAACACTTACTTCAAATGGGCTGCGTATCTTCCAAACACATCAACAAAGATCAGAAGAAATATTCAAAAAAGGATCCGAAGAAAGATCCGAAGAAAGATCCGAAGAATGATCAGATAGTTTCAAATAGCGGGTCGAATTACACCCACCATGTTGTCTCCCTCACTTCTTCAACCTACGGTGCTTTAAAACTCGACAAAGATCAGCCGATTTCTCCGCCGGAGAAGAAAAACTCGCCGCCCCGAAGGTCCCACCACGGGCCGCCGGAGATCATCAACGCGTGGGAGCTCATGGAGGATCTTGAAGACGAACCGCAAGTCCCCGTATCGGGTCCCGGAAAGAAAAGCCCCAAATTGCGGCGAGGGTTTGCGGAGATCGAAGTGAAAACGCCGATGAAGTTCTTGAACCAGATCGGATCGTCTCCGAAAGTGTCGTCTTCGAAGAGGTTCGCGGGGAAAGAAAACAAGAAAGTGGTGTCGCAAAAGTCGGAGTATAGTCCGAGGACGACGATTGTGAAGGCGTCGACTTTGCCTCCGAATTTGCGGATATCGAAGAAGGGTGGTGGCGGGTGCGAGTCTCCGGTGGATTCGGGTTTGAATTCGGCGCGACGGAGGAATCTCGGGCCGTTGTTTGATCCGGAGGCGAAAAGGAAGTTGGAAGAGAAAGAACAGATCAAGAAGGCGGTTTTGACGACACCCACGTGTCGAAAATCGAGAAACTCGACAGATTCGACTTCCATTCTCAACATTTTCGAGAAGAAATGCCCTCCTGGGGGCGACAATGTGGTTGTGATTTACACAACCACATTGAGGGGAATCCGTAAAACCTTCGAGGACTGTAACACAGTCCGTGGAATCCTCGAATCGCATCACGTTCGTATGATTGAACGTGACGTATCGATGGATTCCGGGTTTAAGGAAGAGTTAAGATCATTGTTGGGGAAGAAAGAAGTCAAGGTTCCTGTAGTGTTGGTCAAGGGGAGATTGATAGGGGGAACAGAGGAGATAATGAAGCTGGAGGAGGAGGGTAAATTGGGGATTTTACTAGACGGGATTCCGACGATGGCGGCCGGCGGTTGCAAAGGGTGCGGCGGCGTGCGGTTTGTGATGTGTACGGTGTGCAGTGGGAGTTGTAAGTTGATAGGTGGTGATGGGAGGAGGAGCATCAAGTGTGTGGAATGCAATGAAAATGGGTTGGTTCAATGCCCCATTTGTTGTTAGAATGTTAAATTTTTTGGTACAAAATTTAACATTTGGACATGAGGAATTTGCAGGTTAGTACAAAATCATGCTTGATTTCATTAAATTTGTGACCAATTTGGTGGTGGTGATTGTAATTTTGGTGGGTTTTGACTTTGAGGTTGATTTATAGCCTAATATTATTTTAATATTTTGTTAAATTCTTGTGAATTTTATTTGATTTTTTAGTCAACATGATATAAAGTTGAATATGTTCTCGCAATTGACATTTGCTATTGATAATGAAGGTTTTCTAGACGTTTTAACATCATAATAATCAAGCTTTAACATCACCATTATAGAATCATAATAAACAACACTTTGATTCTCCATAGTTGTGACAGATCGAAATCGACGTTTTTACGCGGCTATGCACAAAAACTATCGGTTCGTTAACGACTTTACACCTTTCTCTTTTCAAGGCTATAACAACAATCTATCTACTCCCGAATTATGGTAGCAAAAGTTCACTCAGTTCCCCCCACCGAAACCACGAGGGTTTGGCCGCCCGGATGACCCTGCAAATTGTTTCCTTGAATCTGATCTTCTTTTTCTCCTGGCAGTACCCGGAGGAGCCTAAAATTTCATAGAAAATTGAATTAAATTATGAAAAAATGTTGAAAGAAAAAAAAGAAAAAAAACTTTGGTGCAATAACTGATCCACCTTTTGTTCAGATTTCATTGCTTCTTCAAGGTTGCTGAGTGCAGGAACAGATCCACCTTGCATTACACCCATCAAATTCTTCATCCGAACTCGCATTTGAAAAAGCTGGGCGACAAGTTGGCTCACCTGCCATTCAAATATGCTTAATCTGTTACTCAAATCTTTTTCCTTTTTCTCATTTTCTTCAAGCTTAAAGTTAAAGCATGCTGCTTACTTGTTGCTCGGTTTTTCCAGATTCTTGAGCGATTCGCTTTCTTCTAGCGGGAGATTCTGCTAGCAATTCAGGCTTTTCCCTTTCCTCTGAAAATGACTCCAAAAATATATAAATTTAGAAAAAATTCCAACTAATAAAAAAAATCGATATGCGAACAACCTGGGGTCATTACCTGGGGTCATGACTTCAATCATTCCTTCCATTATTTGTAAACTCTTTTCTGCTTCCCGAATTTGGGCAGGAGTAACTTTTCCCATTCCAGGAATCATTCCAAGAACACGGGACATAGAACCCATTTGTGCAACAGCGCGAGTCTGCTTTAGAAAGTCGTTAAAGTCGAATTTTGCATCCATGATCTTTTGCTGCAAGTCTTCAGCATCTTCTTGTTTCATCTATAAGAAATTATAAGAAAGTCAAATCAAACTATTTATCATTATAGGGAAAATTTCGGATGAAAATACAACACTCACAACTTCTTGTGCCTTCTCGACAAATGAAAGAACATCTCCCATGCCCAAGATACGTCCTGCCATTCGATCTGGATAAAACGGTTCAAGATCTTCCATTCTTTCTCCACGCCCTACAAGCTTTATTGGTTTTCCGGATACCTAAAATGCCCAAATGAAAGTGAAACTAATGGACTAAAAGCGTTATTTGGATCAAACCAAGGGGATTAACACCGTATTTAACTCTAAAAATAAAACGTGAAAATGATATTGTTAGGTAAAATACTAACCTCTCTAACACTCAATGCTGCTCCGCCTCTTGAATCTCCATCTAGTTTCGTCAGAATTGCTCCGGTAATCCCGATTTCAAGATTGAAAGTTGTCACCAAGGCTGCAAACAATATCACCAAAATTCGTATGCTTAAAAAGATAATTAAAGTTGGATTAGTGAAGAAAGAAAAAACATAAGCTAATCACTAAACCTGCAGCTTCTTGACCGGTCATTGCATCAACAACAAGCAAAACTTCGGTGGGATTTAATGTTCGCTTTACATCTTTTAGTTCATCCATCATAGTTCTGTCTATCTGATAATTGAAGTCAAATCACAAGCTAATGGATGTTGAGCCGGAAATAATTAAAGGGGAATAAATGTTAAAAAACCTGAAGCCGTCCTGCGGTATCCATAATAACAACATCTACGTTCTTCTTTTTAGCCTCTTGAAGACCTTGTCTAGCTATTTCTGCTGGTTTCACATCAGTTCCAGCTGTATACACAGGAACATCGACCTGTCACCGATTCTTATCGAGTCAAAAACGGACCACACACACAAGAAATTGTTACTACTTGTATAGACCCTGATAAACATACGATTATATCTTTTAATTCAAGTTTCATTACAAAATTCTGTCTTTAAAAGTGTGATCATACGAAATAGTGTGATTAGTATCCATATCAAATCTCAAAGTAACCAGCTGATCATGCAACTCTACCTGTTTACCCAAAATAACAAGTTGATCAATAGCAGCTGGTCGATATACGTCTCCAGCAATCAGCATGCAACTCTTTCCCTGTTGTTTGTTTCACATTATAATTACAAAAAGGGTAAGACACTAGATACAGATCTTCATAATAAAAAAGGGCATGCCAAAAGTAAAGTTGACTGTATATAGGAAAGGATTCAATGCAAGAACCGCGAGAACTAATCTAAACCATCTATTTATCATTAAAATTTTACAAATTGGGTTATAATATTCCAAACTACGAATCATTGCCGCTAATATTCCAAACTTCCATCTTCGTTGTCAAGGGTAATACGAGTAGCATAAATAATCATGCGTTTACACTTGATTTAAACTCAATTTCCACTTGTTTTTCTTTTACGTTCCTTATTTCGTTTACAGATGATTATGCTACTAGGATTGCCCTTGACAACAAAAAAAAAATGTTGGGATTGTTATTGGCCAAACTGATTGTATGGACTATTACCGGCCAATAGGTTATAGTTTGGCTTATTATAATCCAATTTACCTTAAAATTAAATTAAAATAGCATAATTATAAAAATGTATATCAAAGAACTATAGTGAATCTACATATATGTATTTATAATATATAAATACACATAAATTTATCTAACATAATCACATATGCATATACCAATTCATATACATTGACATAACATTGGTTTATTTTAATGGCCATGCTAGAATCTTAGATAAAAACACAAATAAATTAATATGATTCAGATGGGTTAATATGCAGTGCACCTGTTTCTTGAGGTAAAGAGCTAACTTTGCACTAACAGTAGTCTTCCCAACACCTTGTAGACCAGCCAGTAAGATCACTGTGGGGGATGATTTTGCGAAACTCAATTCAGAAACTTCTCCTCCCATTAACTTCACCAGTTCTTCACTCACAATCTGCACAAAGTACAGTTTCTTGAGAATTTTTATTGATCATCCTGAAGAAATTTTACTATGTGCAAACTAAATCATTTATTTTTGAACATTATAATAAAGAAAAAAACATACTTTGACCAATTGCTGATCTGGTTTGACTCCTCGGATCACGCCAACACCAACAGCCTGTTCACTTACAGCCTGAACAAACCTTCTTACAACCGGAAGGCTAACCTGGCAACCCGAATTAAAAACTTTAAAGATGGAACTATTTACCCATAAAATGTAAACATTTCTAGTAATAAAACACATATTCAGCAAAAAGAAATAAGTTTTCACATACATCTGCTTCTAAAAGTGCTCTCCTAATGTCCCTCATGGGTTCCACAATATTCTCCTTTGTTAGCACCTCTGAAGCACAAAATATTAACACCAATCGCTTAAAAGATGAAGACATTGTAACCGAAGTCAAATCATATCATTTTATTATAAAAGTGACAACATGTTAGTTACAAAATGTTAGTTATGGGACCCACCAATACCCCGCTAACTAGCATGGACCATATACAACGCATTTAAATCTAGCAGAGGGGAATAATGTTAGAAAATTTCGATTTCCTAGATGATTTGAGAAGTGTGTATTCACTTTCAGATTGAATATTTGTTCGGATCACTCGAAAATCAATCGGATACGACTCAGATTTGAATCAAAGGAACTAGAGAATGTGTATGTGATCAGAATTCGAACCAGAGTGAGAAAATCTCGACCGAAAGGATACGTAAATCTCGAAAGCAGATATCGGATTTGAATTTTGAAATAAAAATTGCAAAATTACACAATTAGTCGTCACGGAAATAAATAGTCACGGAAATAAATACCCAATTTCTAGCGCAATTTTTATGAAGCAATTTACCCGTTGGAACCCCATTGAGGTTCCCGAATTAATACATTATCGATAAAAACATGCACCCAGTACCTCCGGACTCGCTCGATATAAATTATAAGTCACATCGGTCAAAGTCATCACTATGAAATAGTAACAAATAGTAAGGGGCTTAACCAAAGGATCATTCAAGGTTTTTCCACAAGTGAAAATTGAATTTCTAAATTTCCTAAATCATTATATTTAACAAATACAATCAAATTGAGAGGCAATTAAACAGCTGAAAAGGAAACAAAACAATGAAATTGAAGGTAGAAGAAGTAAGACCTTCGCCCTTGAGTTTGTTCCAAGCCGATTCAAGCCCACTGGTCAGCTGCCCGAACATCTCTGCCCTAATCACACCTCGTCTCTCTCTCCTGACCGTAATTACTCGATGCGAATTCACAATCCCCCATAGCTCCTTCTTCCCCCAGCCAAAAAAACAACAAATTCAGCCCCAAAACAATCATAAAACCCTAGAGATAAAAAAAAAACACGATGATAAGTGAGACGAAAGTGTAATCGCTAACCGAAGAGGATGAACTGGTGGAGCGGAATGAGAGGGAGGATGAAGGTGGGAAGGATGTGGGAGAATGCGTTTTCTTCTTCCTCGAGAAAGTTGTTGTGGTTGAGAAATGGCGGGAAGGAAGTGTGGAGAAAGTTAAGGACTCCATTGAGGGAGAGATTGGAGCTCCAGAATTGGGAGTTATTTTTTTTTAGAGAGAATGGTTTTTCAATGGAGGTTTTTGATCCTGGTTTTTTATTATCCACAACGAATCCGGTGTTTCTATCCGTTCTTCATCGCCTGTATCGGCGGCCTACCGTAACCATTGTTTTTTTTAATTTTTCTTTTGAGTTAAATACAGCAATGACCGCAATCTGTGTGACGATTTAAATTGATAAAAATCCTTCAGTTAGTATTTAACATCTAGCACCAGTGGTCTAGTGGTAGAATAGTACCCTGCCACGGTACAGACCCGGGTTCGATTCCCGGCTGGTGCACTTTGCAATGATGAAAGCAGCGCTTAATGTGATGTTGGGTCATCACAAGTATTCGATTGTTCGAATTATATTAGCGTATCTGAGCATCCTTTTTTTCTCCCCAATATACTTCTTTTAATATAAAAACGAGTTTATGTTTTATATCATAAAAGTCCATCAATATTTTTTTACACATCAAGCTCCCTTCTAATAGAAAATAACACCTACTTCGATTTCGTCTTTCAACTATATCACCTCCCTAACTAAATTAATTTAAGATAATCACTAACATAATATTCTAATGCCAAAGTGAAAATCACAAATTAGCATACCTTTACACAGGTCTTGTAATATCAATTAACCTACTTAAATTGAAAGTGCTAACCTTTGTAGTCAACCTATTACTTTTGAAGTGAACATATCTAGTGGCAGAGCTTGAAGAAAAGTTTACGGGGAGCCGGACCAATATATGAGGGCCGACTTATATAATATTTTTTTTGAGAAACGGGATAAAAGTTAACACTACACATCCAAAAAAGGGAGGGACCGAGCCTCCTCAGGCCCTAATAAACCCTAAGAAAGCTCCGCCCATAAACATATCTAGTGTACTTTCCTAAATAAAGAAAATGATGTATGAAATGGTGTGAGAAAACTGACCACATCCTACCTGAGCATTCCAATCAACCACCAAACTACAGTTACAAACCTATATATATTTGATAAAGTTGGGTTTATTTAACATTTTGCCATTGTTTCTTTTTATGCGGTTGGGTTTATTTACCATTTTGTCATTGTGTTTTTTTATTCGAACGCGACGAGTTTAGCACTTAAGTTTGTGGTGTAAGTGGTACAGTTGTGTAACGTAACTTTTAGGTCATAGACTCAACAAGGACGGATTAGAAAAAAAAAGTTCAGGAGTAACGTTCAAAAGAAAAAGTCTTAACCATAATTCATAACAAGGGTTCAGGGGCAGCGCCCCTGAGAAAAGCGGGTCCAAAGAGCGGAGCCCCTGGCTTGCGGGGTCCGAGAGAACTCTGCCATTTGGAACGAACAAAAGAATTTGACTTAATGCATTTTCGGACATAAAATTCTGATGCATTTTAACGAAGGACTTTTATCCAACCTAATAGACCTCTATCATTTGTGGTGGTTTAGGAGTAGAACTCTCCCATTTGGGATAATTTAGAAGTACGTAGTTTGCCGTTTGCCAAAAAAAATTAATGCGATCCAAATCACCCAAAAAAGAATTAATAGAATCAACCTCCAATGGACAAAAAAACATAAAGACAAACCATCGGTATGCATAACATATACCAAATTACATATCCAAACCAAATTACATAAACTTACAGACATTTTTTTATGACCACCGGTCAAAATAGATAACCACCACCACCACCACCATCATCCGCCGCTTCACCGCCACGCTTCAATCCTCTCTGTTCTCGAATTCAAACGGCTCACAATCGTGTTTCCTCTGCTCTTCTCAACACTTTCTCTCAACCCCTTCTTATGATTCGAGTTGCTCGACTGCGGTTTTCTACTTTTCGCAGCCTCTACCACCCTAACACCATTGTCCTCTTCCAACAAAGTAGTTTGACTTTGACTTTGACTTTGACTTTTACTTTTAGAAGTCAAATCATCCTGAGAAACATTTAAATGGCTTTCCAAGGTGGGCTCATTGACCTCAAAATCTTGACCCTCCTTGTTGACTTCAAAATCTTGACCCTCGTCAACGGGCCCTCTGAAAGAACAGTGGGGCCCGTTGTTTTCGTCAAAATGATCAAACCGGGAGGCGGGTTCCGCCTCCTCAACTATAACGTCTTCTCTTTCCCTTAGAGTCTTGACGATCAAAGTCTTGAGAAAGTTCATAACTTGGACAGCATACATCAATGCCGTCAAAGGATCGGTCATCTGCAGAACCAAAGGTTATATAACTTGCAAGTGGTAATCTATGCATAAAAATTTGTATCCAGATCCGCGTTAAAGCTACCTGGGTCATGTTTGGGGCAAACACCATAGCGATATTACGAGCATTCATCTTGTTGAAATTTTCAAGTTGAGCAACATCAGCCATTAGATTAACGGCCCAATTCATCAAAGAGGCTTCGGTTGGTGGGAGCAGCCCGATGAGCCGGGCACACTCGTCTTCTGACTGGGCTTGCATCACCTGCTCGGGCTCAATCGAGTCCATTACACCATTTGGTAGCTCCCTAAACCAAGCCTACAACAAAAAAAAAAAAAAAAAAAAAAAAAACCAAAGAAATCCTCCTGATTAGCACTAAATAAATTTGATGGAACAACTGGCTTAATGCGCGGGTCTCTGATAACATGTTAAACGGGTTCGGGTCAAAATGTATACTTTTTAGTTTATACCAGGCGAGTTATGAGCAGAAAAATAACTTTTCTCCAAAGTTTTGTATAATCTTTTGATTACAAAAGTTATGTTATTTTAATAACAATATAATTTTTTGACCCATTTTCTTATACAAGAAAGGTACAAGACAGAAAACTTAATAACACATGGTAAAGTTGTTGACTTGTTTCATTCAAAGAACAGCTGTATATACATCAACACCACTTGAAGGTGGCAATAATAAATTAATTGAATGCACATTGTCTATATTAATAATAGCTGAAAACAGAATATATAAATTTGGCTTTAATTAGTAGTGGCTAGATGAGAAGTTTATATAAAAGATAAGCACTTGGGAACAACATAACATTTGACATATGTTGATAGTAGGTAGCAATTATCTTGAAAAAGGGTAAATGTGCCACATAAAAACTTGTCTCAAAAGGCTCAACTCGAACGGGTCAAACGGGTTAAACATGTTATACAACCTCCAAAATAGTTTTGTTTAAAGATTGAAATCACGGGTCGAATGAAAAGGTGTACCTTAATTAGACCTGCTAAACTGTGAACATCTATGTTTTCAGGCACCTCTCCTCTATTTAACTGTTCCCTTATATGCTCTTCTTGCCCATTATCACCATTGACTCTAAAGATTCCTTCTGCCTGCATTTTAAATCTTGGAAGTCAAAAATGGTGTGTCGAGAAGTTGTAAGTTACAACTAAGCAATGCAATATGCACAAAAACAAACCTGAAGGCCACCTTGAGCGTACAAACGCCTCTGCATCATTAAAAGAATTGTGGGCACACTGTTTCCTCTAGAGTCGAATGAGAGCTGCATAGATTCGGTTGAAACCCCAAAAACGCTTGTACTGCAAGAAAAAGAACGAGTTAGCCCCGATGCTCAAATGATTTATCATCTAATAATATCTGTTCTTCTGTCCTTATCAATATATATTACTAGAGTAATATTGAAAATTTACATAATTTTGCATATAAAAGTTTCTATATTCCCAATTGCTCTATTTAACATAGCTTTTAAATTCAACAACTTTTAAGTAAAACATTGCTAAATTGCAAACAGATATTAGAGTCATTCTTCCTGCTTTTCAGATAAATTTTCGGTTTAGATTTATTTTTATTTTTATTTTTACTTTTAATTTAGCCAGGATCTTTTTCCTACTTGTAATGTTACTTATCAACTTCCACAGAAACTTAAAGAATCAATATTTAGTTTCAAAGTAAAAATTGGGATGCATTTAACCTAAAAAGTGGATGTAGATTTTTATTCTTGCAAGAAAAGTCCAAATTAGTTTCAATGTCAAAACGGGTAAGCATGTTCCAACTTCTAACATTCATTATCAAGTTTGATCAGCATTCAATTTCAATGTTTTAAATTGGTAAGCAGTTGACCTAAAAAAGTCAATTTACATAATTTTCCTCCAAAAAGAAAGATCCAAAATCCCAATTCATTGACTTTGATTTGGTTCCTTATTCAAACAGGAATTTCTGTTATCTGTTTTCTTCAAAATTCAAAGAATCAACACTTACTTTCAATGTCAAGCATTTGACCTAATTCCAAAAATAATAAAAATTTTAAAAAAATCCCAGTAAAGTATTCAAGATGCAAGAATCCAGATTCATTAAAGCAAAGCATAAGACAGTTAAATGAGCTGAAGGGTAGTACAGTACAAGTCAATAATGCACAAAAATTTCCAAAATTTAAAAGAAAGGAAGATCAAGATTCAAGAACAACAAACCTGGCACTGGGAGGTCTTCTTGGCACTTCAGGTTCAAACTCAACAGGCAGACCAAGAAACCCATTAAACCTATCAAAAGTAACATGAGCAACATGCCTAACATTTGTAGGCACTCCAATCTCCATTTTTGAAGATCTTTTTGAGTTACTATCACAAGAAAAGTCTTGAAATTTCACACTATTACAAGAACCCACAAAAGATTTCCTAAAAACAGTCACCACAACAGCCAGAAATGATGCTTCTCTCTCCTCTTCTTCTCTCTCTCTCCTCTTCCTCCTTTCTCTCTCTTCTGTATTGCATATAGATACAGCCACTGAATACAAATTGGAACAAGGGTTAATAAGGGAAGATGTGGTAGGAGGAGAAAAATAATGATTTGTTTGTTGGAGTAACCCATCATTGTCATCTATTGATATCAAAGAGCTTTGGGAAGAAGATATCTGAAGTGGGGATTGCAAAATTTCTGTCATTTTTTGCAAAAAGATTAGTTTTTTATTCAATTTCTTGAAAAATTATAACTTGGGTTGTAAGGGATGATTGAAATCTTGAATGGATTGATGGTAATCTTTGAGCTTTTTGAATGGGGTTTGGTGGATTTGGGGAAGAATGAATGGAGGGGGATGCAGATGCAATGAGTTGGATTGAAGCAAGGATTTTGTCTGGTGACAAGTGAGCATCAAGAGATTAAATATTCAAAAGTATTTTTCCTTGTCCTGATTTTGGGTAATTCTTTGCCAAAAAGAGAATTTATAGTCACAGTAACATTGTGTTGTATCAGGTTGTATACTGTGCATATAAAGTTGTATGTTATTCTGTATTTATATTTTGTAACTCTGGAAAAGTATACTTATTAGAAGATCTAAAATAAGATCCTGTTTAACTTTTGTTAAATATGAAAAAGCAGAGTAAACGGTCCATTACCTAACCATGGTTTTAGGAAGTTTAAGTAAATTTAAATTGCTTTAATACCTCACGGCATTTACAATAAGTTTTATTATGTTAGATTATAAAAATAAGAGTACCTTCCATATTTTTTCTTTTAGTTAGTATTTTTGTTACTTTAATCTAAATTCTCAAAATCCATCCATCATTTTATTTTCCTATGTGTTTTTTTTTAACTATTTCGTTCCATTGGCCAACACCATTCATCATCTCTGTTTTATAAGTTAGAAGGTATTCTAGTCTTTTAATAGATAAAGTTATTTATACACTAATTAGAAGATATAATTTATTAACTATATTTTAATTATCCCCCACCATTTGGTGGAGTGGATATACCCTTGTCTTCCAATATGGAGGTCAGGGGTTTAAATCCCACCAGACACAAAAAATGAATGATGTATGAAAAATTATAGAGGTGGGTCGAGGTTTTACCACAGTGGGCCTTAGGGCGGTGGGTTCCTCTGGCATGGATGTGCAACATAGAGGGTTTTGGTTGCTGCACGGCCTGTGGTCGCAGCGTGTCGTGGGTAGCATCGTTTGCCATGATGAGACCCCGAGTAACCGAGTGTTTGCCGTTCAAAAAAAAACTATATTTTAATTTCAATAATATATAAATATATATTTAATCTCTTTATCCCTTTTCCAAACTTTAAAATCTCTTCTCACACCCCCACCCTCTTATCTGACCATAACACATCAGATTCCGGTCACGACTCTACGCGGTGCTTTTTTTGTCACCACCGTCACCGTCGGATCTTTTGTACTTAAATAACAGTGTTGGCACTTGGCCCCAGGGAAGGATAGGGTAGACGAACGCCCAAGGCTTTTTAGAGGCCCGAAAATTTTAAGAAATCCTTTTATATATTTTTAAAAGTATCTTACATGTATATGCTAAATATAATTTGAGAAGGAATTAGAAATAAAACATGATATGATGTGGTGGTCGTGGCCTGTGCTTTGTTTCTTCTAAACACTGTAGATGTGAATTTGAACCTAGTCTATCATTTTTTTGCTCTTTCAATTTATAAATAGGAAAGAACCCTTGAATTTTATTATTGTGTCGATGTGGAATAGCTTTAGATCCAAATTTATAGATAGGAGAGAGCGAAGTTGATTTATATGGATCATAGATGATGAAGGTGATAATGTACGTAAATTGTGTCATTACCCACCAACTTATGATGAGCAACTGAGCAATTTCAAGTACAACTTTACAAATTCAAAGATTTGCGTAGCCAAAAGCCTCACCGAGTACTTCGAAACTATCACGTAAAAGATCTTTAGGACAACAGATAACGCTAGCCTAAGATTGCCAGTTTTTAGTTTTAGTATTGTCTTTAGTTTACAAGCAAGTGTAGGATCGCTCTATCTATAAATCAGGCTCACCCTTTTATATTACACATAAAAACGAGTATGTGATACATAACTATAGATACCGGATCTTCTCGAGAGGCACAACCTTTTTAAAGACCCACAACGAACTCTAAAACTGCCCCTTTTAAGTCGCATAAGCCTAGCAAAATGTGAAAAATGGATCTACCGGATAGAGGTCAGCCCATTTGAGATGCTATCGAGTTAACATATATTATTTACTAATTTTTGTTATATTAGCGTACTACACAAGTCCACAAGACTTTTGCTGGGAGCCTGGGACTTCTTCATATAATTCTACCACCTTTTTACTTTTGCTTTTAAAATCATCATAAGAGCCGTTGGAAAACAAAAACAAAGACAAAGGTGAAAAGGTGATGGGAAAATGATTCGTTCAAAATGATATTTTCCCCCAAACCACCCTTGCACTTGCCCACTATTTGTTCTGTTAACTCAAGAACGGAACCACCATAATAACGAAATACAGTATCAAATTTGTCTCACGGGTACAAATCAGCACAAAACCGATCATACTCTTAACAAGTTTTGAGTATCATATCAGTTGATGCTAGATCTATTTTTTGGGAAAAGAAATAACGCGTTACAGAATACATTGCAACCTTGATGTAATGTAAATTACTGAGCTCTGCTGACTGGCTCTAGAGCTTCAACAGTCACTACGCTATTACCTCTTATAACCTGCACGAAAATTAAAATACTTCAAGTTATGATGATGGCTAGCTTAATTTTTATAAATGAATCGATTCTTGTTAGAGTGAAACAGGTGCTTTTTTAACTGAAAAAATGATATCTGGAAGGAAAACCGCTAATAATTAGAGATGTAAACAAGCTGAGCCGTTTGTGAACTACTCTAGATCGGCTTGCTAAAAGCTCAAACCAAGCCAAGGCTGAAGCTTATACCGAGGCTTATCTAATAACAAACCGAGCCCAGGCTTCAAACGAGCCAAAATGGTCTTCTTATTTATATAATAATTGTTATTATATATATATTTTTTTATAAATAAATATATAATATTACTTTTATATTAATATTATAATTATAAACATGGATAAAAATTATTATAAATATATATAATGAAGAAACAATAAACGGGCCAAGCTCGAGCTTTACAAAAAGCTCTAAACAGCCAAGCCAGAGTTCTCTTAAGTTAAAAAAGCGTTAGCTCGGCTAGTTTACACCCTATTAATAGTATAAGGACTTTTTTAACAGCAGTGTTTAGGTTGACTCATTGCCCACAACCCACCCATTTTGATGGAACCAGAGACTTACCACCATGCCTATTTCATTCTTCTCATCACCGTTCAATTCCACTGTGTTGTCGATGACTAGGTTCATGAACTGATCAAAACCACGAAGAGTCCCCATCACTGTCCGATTCGCATTCAGCTTGACTAAAATACAAGATTAAAGATAACGATTAATAAGAAATAATAAGTAAAAAATGCTACAATGAAGCACACAGGGGGAGGTGACTGGTTCTGCCAGATTTACAAGTTGATTTGGGCTATGTTTTTATCTCTAACTCGGTCATCTAATCTCTTAAGATAAATAGTTGAGCCGGGATGGTGATCGTTCTTAGACATATTGAAACCTTCTAATTGCTTTATTTGAAAAAAAAAATAGATTATTATCATAATAATATGGGCTTTTGTAAGCATACTTAACACAATAATTAATATTAAAATTAAAAGGGTGTTTTGCACTTCTAAATCAAATTAATAAGTGTCTGCCACCTATAGAGTTTATCAGATCACAGGTTTGCCAAAAGGGAATAAGCTCAAAAGATTTGATATGTGTGACATGAGAATTGTTAAGTTTAAAGTGTGACTACACAAAAAGATAAGACAATACAATATATAAGTCGTGTCAAATATCAAGAGGGCCATTCAGACAAAAAAAAAATGAACAAATATAAGCAAGTCAAGCCAAGCCAGCCAATTTCAACAAATAATAAAAACTGACTCCTAACCCTTAAACACAACACCTAGTGTTGAACAATGCAACCCCAACAAGGTCACTACCGTAATTTTGAAAACAAAGTGTAACCAGTGTTGGATGTACAATAATCCCGATATCTAGGAGCCTGCTTCAGCATTTATTAAACACTTTGATCTCTTGAAATCCACTAGTAGTTCACTGGGCAGTTAATACGGCCGATATCCCACCGGGATATCGGTGGGATATCGGATATCGGACCTCGGCCAAAAATACGGTGAAAAATACGGTCCAAAAATTCGGTGATATTATGGGTAAAATACGGTGGGCTGTTTTTTTTTATAAAAATTAACACCAAAACAAAAAAAAACGGTTTAAATAACACCAAAAACGGGTCTCGCACGAACCCGTGTTTTGAGTTGCATTCGCATCCGCAGGTCGCGCGGGCATGAGTTTGATTTTTCAAGCCAAACTCCCAATTTCTACAAACCCCCCCCCCCCTGCGCGAGGGTAGTAGCCGGAGTAAAACATTGCACAAGATTTAAATCTTTCTTGGATGATTGCACATTTAAACCATACTTTGTTTTGCCTACCCACCAATGTGGGATATGGTGTAACCTTTTAAGATTAACATCTCATTCACACACACTTTTCCAACAATATTATATATATATATATATATATATATATATGTTAAAATGTATATAACTATATATTAAAATGACCGATATCCCACCGATATTTTACCGAGATAACCGATATATCGTATATCGGTCCTCAACCGTATTCCGAATTTTTACCGTAATAGGTAGTTCAGCCAGTTGGCCTTAATGTAGGTTAGAGCCAAATGCATTAAAGACTTCCAGCACAAATACATCAATGAGAGATAAAGTAGCCAAAAACCAGGAACAACTGGACTCGTCAATATCAAAGCAATCTTAATTACACAAAGGTATATTTTCATCGGTAGCTCTAAAATGTGTAAAACATATTATCAACAATGATACAACACACATCTAAGCCAATAATAATTAAATAACATATAAAAATGGTCATATATGTATGTAAATAGAACAACTAAACAATTACCAAACAATAAGTTAGCCGAGTTAAGGCACTAGACATAGAGCCCAAAACGAGCTGAGCTTGAAACTAGCTCTCTCGAGTTAAACTAGCCAAGCTCAAGCTTAAGCGAGCTCGGGCTCAGCTCGACTAACTCCTAGTACTTATAACACTTAAAAGCACAACCACTCCTCACATGTTACCAGTAAAAATCATTGCTTCTAGTTCCTACTACCAACTGCTCCTTAAATAAAATCATACTTAACATCTTTAGTTGTCCAACCAAATCACCGAGACACCGATTCCAGACTATTATTACCGAAAAGGCTAACCATGTTCCTAATTTTGATTTAGGGCTCAATATATATTACTCAAATATATGCACTCACCAAAAATGAAAAAAAACTAAATGGAAACAATCATACACAAGTGCAGCCTATAACCACATATGAAGCTAGATCTTCTAAATCATTCAATATGCCAGAGTAACAACAAGCAAATCTACAACTGCTTCGTACGCATATTTACGGAACAATCAATCGGAAAATCAATCCAGATCTTTTAAAACGAAACAGTTTACGGAACAATCAAACGGAAAATCGGAAACTTACTCTGAAGCTGCTTGTCCATATACCTGTAATCCAGTTGAACAATTAGTAACAAAATCGATCGAATCATCGGAAGCACAAATACATAAAAAAATATGAAGTTAAAAAGGAAATCGAGACGAAGAGCTTGAGTGAAATTGAGAGCTTACTTTTTTAGATCTGGAGGTTGACCTGATCTGCTCATGATGAAACCCTAGAAATTGAAGCAGCGAAGGTTGTTCGAAGACGACGAGAGAGGAGTCCAATTGATTGAAAATCAATGAGGTTTATCACGGGAAAAAACCCTAATAATATCACACGATTTTGCCTCTTTTGTTTCTTGTTTAATTTTGTTTTGGGTCCCTCTATTTTGTCTTAAATCTCGTTTGGTCCTTAGGCTTTCTAGAAATTGTTTGCGAAATGATATTTAGGCCATACGATAGATAGTAGGGGGAGATCTAGGATTTTTTTTCTACGAGTTTATTTTTTTGTGGTCGAAATTATAAAAATCAAATGTTAAAGTTTTCCGTTTAGTCAAGTAGGGTTGAGTTAGATGCTCTTTTTTTCGTAGAACCGCACATAAAATTTCACAAATTCATTAACACTCAGCCAATTTAAAAACGTATTAGTTAATTAGGGGTGGTTCATATCTAAAAACAAAACCTAAATCTATAAACTGATCTGAGTATATATAATTTGCAAGCAGTTAATCAAATTAAGAACCAAACTAAGGAATATGGATAGTGGTTAATACCTGAATTGACAAATCGTGAAGGACCTAAGCGACACCTAATCGTGTAGAGATTTGCCACGCGTTATCTTTCTTTCTTTCTTATACGCACCGTTTATCTTGAGATCTGCTTTTGGATGGCTCTGATTTGATTTATCTTGAACATATTTGTTTTACAGTCATTCATGAGAATGACTGTTGGCACTGATTTTTTATTGATGGATCGTATTGTTGGCTATTGCCTATGATGATTATCAATTTCTATTTGCGGGTTATAATTTTCTCTAATGATAAGTATTGTGACACTAAGATGCAACCATGGTATGAATTACAAATAATCCGAGCCAACATTAGGTTTATTTTGTATATTTTTTTAAAATAAAACATTTTTTTTATTTTCTTAAGCATTTGGTCGAATTTGCATTTTTCTTTAACACCCGGTTGAAAATACGTGCTTTGGGTTGCCCATTTGAAGAACTCTAAAGACTTGAGATGGGGTTTGTGTGGTGTTGACTATTGAGAATTTGGAGGAAGATAGGTAGGGTTCATTTGGATTTGAAATTTTAAAGAGTTTGTTGACTGTAAAAAGTCAAATCAAGTATTTTTCTTCTTAAAAGAGTTTAGATAGTTTATTAATCTCCAGAAATATAATTGCAATCAAGATAACATAATTTACAAATATTGAAAAATTGTTGACATACTTTTAACAACTTGTGATATTAAATCGAACTTACTCAACCTCATTTTATTACGTGCATGTTTGACTTTATAAATCTAAAATCTAATTTCAACATTTTCAATAAAAAAATTGTATGTCTTGAAGGCGTTATAGGACTAATTTTCGAGATACTTAGAGACAGTACTCGCCGTAAATCATGAAGTGACCATGAGACCATCTCGTTCAAAAAAAAAGATGAACTCTAACTAATTTAACAAAATAAAATAACCAATAGATTCAATAATCAACCTTTCATGTTAATGGTTTAGCGGATCGGTTTCTTTTGGGTCAAGTAAAGTTCGATAATTAAATCTCAATGTTCCTGCATCGTTCTTCCCGTCTTAAGAAAAACTGTCATCGAGTTTTGCCTATCAAACCCATCTAGATCGAAACATTAATTCGTTTCTTTCTCATCAACGATTTGCCCATCTCAAATAACTTAGATCCATGATTTGTCTCGCTTTCGATACCACCTAGGTCGTCATAACTATTAGTGAGAGTTATAAGATTTTTTATTTTAGCCCATGACACCTAGCGAGTTCGAAGATTCTTTCTCATAAATGGCATAATTTTTATTTATTTTTTTATCTATTATTATTATTATTATTATTATTATTATTATTATTATTATTATTATGCAACAGTTTAGCATATGAATTTGTGTTATAACAGGGTACAGTCGTATAACATAGTCTTTAGGTTCTAAACTCGATACTTGAGTGTTTAACTTATAATTTTAACGTCATTAAGTATTAAGTAGTTTATTTTTTGTATTTTTATTTTATTAACGTTATATTATACCAATATAATACATTATATTATGAAGACATCACGAATAGTGAATCTACTTATACTAAAAAGTGCAAATAGAGGACAAACTCTTTCACCAAACAATTCTTTTAACAAAATGAAACAAGCCCATGAACACTTTAATTTTGTCGCGTCCAATGTATATTTGTTTGAACCCATTATAATAAAACCGAATATAATTTGCATAACTTATATTTTCTTCATATCAATCATCACCCTCTAGAATATGTTACATAATAATATACATATTTAGATAACTTATCTATAAAAAGTTCTCCATCAAGCACCCTAATCACCTAGATCACATTTAGAAATACCTTCCACTAAAATAAAATAAAAATCTGGATTTCAATACGTTACAAACAGAGGATATAACTCCAAAGAAACTGTCAGTATCACTGAGAAGCCAGTTAAGAAAATCATCGAGCTTGTGCAAAATAATGAAGCTAAGAAAGCACTCATTCCAACAGCTTTTGTAAATCAACAAGAGAAGTATTTTGATCAGGGGCGGATCCAGGAGAAAAAGTCAGAGGTAGCGTAAAAAAAAAATTGTTGGGACTAACAAGGGTTCGGGGGCAGCGCCCCCGAAATTTTGTTTTAGGTAATTAACGGACTTCTGATCATATTTTCAAGGGGCTTTTGATCATATTTTTAGGTAAAAACCACAAAGTTTCTTCCAGGGGTCGCGAAAAATTCGTTTCAGGGGTCGCGAAAAACCGAAAACTTGAAAGAAAGAAAAAAAATTGCGGACGCTACCCCTGGGGCCTTCTTAGGTCCGCCCCTGATTTTTGACCGGAGTAAAGAAATCGAACAAACTGCTAATACTACAATTTTAATTACCGAAAATGACAAACTCAAACGGGAAATTACAAGTTTAAAAAAAAAATTACATTTTCTTCAAAATTAAATGCCTTGTTTCCTTTTCTTGATCCTCAAGAATAATTTGTTCAATATCAAACACTATATACGTTGTCATCACACTTATCTTTTTTAATCTGACCATCAGAAGTTTGAGTAATCTCGGAAATTGTAGCCTTCTTTAGAATTGCATAAATCATCATACCTTTTCTTTTTTTTTTTCTTTTTTTTTTTTTAACGGCAAGATTAATATTGAAACCACAAGCCAGCAAGAAGCTGGGAAGTATAATTTACTACCATTAGAATTGCATAAATCATCATACCTTTTTTTTTGTATGTCTTCTGAATACGCGCATAAAAGAAATGTATAATTTACTACCATTAATTAAAAAATGTTGAAAATAGAGGACCAACTCTTTCACCAACCAATTAATTTAACGAAAAAAAACAAGCCCATGAATACTTCAATTTCGTCGCGTCCAACTATATGTGTTCGAACCCATTACAATAAAACAAATTATAATTTGCATAAACAAATAAGGTTTCTTTTTTTAATTTTGATCCACACTAACAACAAATATACTAAAATATATATATGCAATTTGACAGCCTAAAAATTGAAGCCCAAACATTATTTATAATCTACATGCCATCTAAGTGACAAATACATCTTAACCAATCAATCATTCAATCATTAGACAAATTTGGTGAGTAAGTGTCAACCTTATTATTTATTAACCTATATATACCTTACAAAATCCCTCCTAGTAGGAGACCAAACAAACTTGAATCCATGGCCTCAAAGTGTTACCAAGTGTTTATCAGTCTAAACATGTTTCAAAGACGGTTTTCTTCGATTAAGAAACTTGCGAAGCAAGTAACGCGTAGAAGAATGTACCTCAATCGCAACAAGGTGTATGTTGGAGAAGAACGATTGTTAAGATACGATGATGAGGATCGTGTGTCCACCACGACTACTCCAAGAGGGTTTTTGGCGGTTTATGTAGGGGATGAAAGGCAACGGTTTGTGGTTCCGATGAGCTGTCTGTCTCATCCACTGTTCAAGATTTTGTTAGCGAAGGTGTGTGAAGAGTTTGGGTACGAGCAAACGAACGGGTTGGCGGTTCCATGCAGTGTTGAAGCTTTTGAAGAGGTGGTTAGGGCGATGAAACGGTGTAGAGGCATGTTTGATTTCCGACATTTGGTCCAAGAGTTTGTCTTTTAGACGGACCCGCTTTTGGTTTTTGGTTTTCGGTTTTTGGTTTTTGGTTTTGGAAAAGATTCTTAAATCTTGGAAAAGCTTATCCTAAACAATATTTTATTATTGATAATGCATATTCATCAACGGCTAAAGCTTGTGGTTAACCGAATGATCTTTTTCTATAACGAAATTAAGTAATTAACTCAATAATCTTTTTCTTAACTCTTGACCCGTATGGACGTAACCCTTGACCCGATCCAACTCATGAGCTGCTCCGCATCTTTAATCCAGCTCCATCAGCCCATCTTGCTTCAACCCAGCTTAGCCCATTAGCTCCTATCTCCTTAGTCCATTTGGCCCATCAACATAAATCCATATAAGCCCATCAAAACTAAAATGACATTTCATGTTACAAAAGACAACAACAAACATTAGAAGATAATTATGTAAACTGTAAACACATTATTATATGAAAGTAACACCATTTGAAGTTTGAATTACATTTAACTTTTTAACACTTCCCCCTCTGAAAAGAGGGCTCTTTGATTTTTTTAGACCAATCAAACGAAGACATCTCACATTCTTCTAAAAAACATAATTAGTTGTTTACAAAAATTAACTACAAGACTCGTTCATGCATGTTTATACGATCATTAATATTTATATCATGACACAAATATACCAACACAACCATAACCCATACGGCTCACAGGTCATTATTACAAAGTCAACAAGTTGACCATCTTTTAACACATTCCATTTCTCCCTCTTGCTTTAACACTACAACTATATAACATATATCCATTCTTCCCCATTTTCATTATTCAAATCTTTCAATTCCCCCAACAACAAGATGTTGGGAAAGATGGGTTCAGTCAAGAAACTAGCCAAGAAAGTCAAAGTCAAAGTTAGTACCGGTCTACCGGAGACAACGAACCCATCATTGCAGCACCACGAGCACCTGCTCAAGGACCAACTAGAAGAAGCATGTCCGACCCCAACCGGGTTTCTTGCACTTTACGTAGGCGAAGAGAGACAAAGGTTCGTGGTGCCCACGAGCGACCTTTCGCACCCTTTGTTCAAGATGTTGTTAGATAAGTCCTCGGACGAGTTCGGGTTCGAGCAGAAGCATGGGTTAGTGGTTCCATGCAGTGTCTCGGCTTTCCAAGAGGTGGTAGGTGCGGTGGAATGCTGCAATGGGAAGTTTGATATTAGTCATCTGGTTGAAGAGTTTATATAGTGTAAGTTAGTTAACAAGTGCATTTTAAAAATTAAAAGTGACGAGTTGTTTTTTAAGAACCTCCCTTTTTAGGTTAATTTTCAAGCTTTCTTTTCTTTTGAGTATTATCATGATCTTTTCATGTATTTTGCACAATATTATTGTAGATTTAGAAGATCATGTGTTGGTGCTAGTTTTGATACAATAACTCTTAATTTGTTCATATTTTTAAGTTAATTTATGTACTTACTCTTTATCTACTTGAACCTTGGTAACAAACCACTGGTTCGAGTGATATCTTTTATTTACTTAAAATGTCGTAAGTTCGTGTAAAGTTTCTTCTATAGGAACTTGACAATTGAAATCTTTAAGGTCTCAAGTTTGGTTGCAATTTTGTAGGACTGCTAACTCGGGTATTGATTTTTTTAAAAAAGTTACTTTGAAATGTTGACCTCGTTTTTTACTTTGTCATATCTTCCTAAAAGTTCAGTGATTTTGATTGATTTCAATTTCAACGTAATTACCTCATTAATCAAATATCCTTTAACCTACCCCTTATAAAAAGGTTGTTAATTTTCATTTTCCAAATTTTAACAATACCTACCAAAGTTAGATTTTCTAAATAAAGAAGGGTTTGTTGTCTTGGTTATCTCGTTCATAAATTTATATTTTTATTTCAAAAAAGTTTAGAGAAGGTATTGGGTCACAATTAATCTCACAAGTCACACCTTTTCACCACAAGAAACTTATTTTCCCTCACCAAGTCACCTCCTTAATTTCACAACAACATATTATAAATTTTAGAAATTTTCTACACAAATGATGTTGGAAAATTAGTTTCGGCCAATGGTTTTGTTAACTTTATACACAAATAATTTTATTTGTTAGCCAGTAGTTATTATTAATATTGGTTAGTATATTATTGTTATAAATGATTATCGTCGTCTAGTTTTCATTTTCTTAGTATATGACCTCAAAATTACCGGATAAGAACACTAATGTCTTAGCAACAAGCATTTAACTCAGTGGTATCTAGGTGTGCAGTAGGTTCTATTCTCCTTTGGAGGTCAAAAGCCGTTTAAATCTCTTAGTAGACATGTTAGATGTTTTAGTAGTAGATTAGATGTCATATGGAAAAAAGAAATACCAACGTCTTAGACTTAGGTCATTTGTAATGGTGTGGTTATGTGATGGAAAAGTGGTGTTATCTAGGCATTGTTATGATAGTGATAAATATGTGTATTGAGTTAAATATAACTAATATGACTTGGAAACGGTCATTTAATCTTGTTTTCTTTTTAAAGTAACTAGCATCATTGTTGGAAATGTTGGTAGTAATAAATCTACATGGGGTGATTTTACCCCAAATTGGTTGGAATGGTTTATATCAATGAATTGTTATAAAATAAAACATCTTATAAACCATGTTGTGAGGAGTAGTAACATGTTATGTTTCAAAGGAGAGTGAGAAGGGTTGGGTGAAATAGGTCGAAAGTAAAGTATGTTAAAATACATATGTATATAATCTAATCTAACCTATCTAATCTAATCTAATCTAATCTAATTATCTAATAAACAAATAGCTCACATATCACATGGCATGGCACCCCCTCATTCTATTGGAGCCTTATTTTCCAGCCTAAAGATCCCATCTCCTTTTTTCACGCGGACCTTCCTTGGGTCAAATAGCCGCCTGACTCCGGCTCGGCTCCCTCAAATTAAATGATTTATCCTAAACCCTAAATCACCCTCACTTTCTCATTCTCTCATCATCATAACTCTCTCTATTCCTGATTCATCCTCTCGCGTCAACTTATTCTCCATTGATTCAATGAGACGTTTGACTTAATTTCATTGTTGTTCGTCATCAACTCATTCTTCTTGGTTTGCGTTTTCTAACCCTAGATCTAGACATTTATTTCTAAAGTCTATATCTCGTATTCGAGTGATTTTTCTTAGATTTTTTTTTTCAATTTTTGAACCCTAACTCTACACACTTGTAACGTTTAGAAACCGAGACGTGACAGGCTGATTAAATCTGATATATATGTTTTTGATTTCCTCACATCCGTTTATGATTAAGTGTTCTTTTCATGTAGTTTTTTTTTTATGAGCACGTATTCGTTTTTGTTTCATCTCGTTCCATCATCGATATGTTTGATAAGCCCATTATGGTAAAAAAGAATTTATGTTGTATACATTCTCCATCTAGTACCAAAAGTCCAAGATGTCACTAGATCAAAGGTTCTTTGATAAACACATGTTAGATGTAACATTTATAATTTAAAAACGTATTTTTATTAGTTATATGAAATTAACAACACTATTGTGATACTGAACGGTAGATAAACAATCAATCTAAAATCGGTGACTAGGGTTCTACGATAAATTACCAGGATCTTTTATTAATCAAATTCAACTATGAATAATGAAACACACCGATGTCTAAATAGGATAACAAAAACTTGGAAAACAAGATACTAAACTAGGTTAAAATAAAGATAGTGTGCCAATCGAGTGCTTGAATATGAGTCTGCTCATAACCCGTATCATATTGCTATGCCAAAGAGTCGAACACACGTGATGTTTGTAGACTTTTGATGAATTATTTTGTAATATTATGCATGTGATTAGCACACTTAAAGTACAATGAGTACTGCCAAAGATTTTCTTGGTGGAAGGATCTGTCACATACTTCTCTTCAATCACGCACGTTATGGTTGATTGGGACCTCCATTTTCATACATTTAATATTTTAACATATCGTTTTATTACTCAATAATTATCGAACTATTTGATCTTTAATCCTTAACTAATTTTTTTATAAATATATTATCATCTTCATACTTGCATAATGTTTAGATTAGTTGTAGAAACGAGTCAAACTGTTTATGACCTACTTGAAAAAAATCAATGACTTGTTAAAATCCTCAAGCCTATTTTTATGTCATAATAAAATACTTTGGTGTTAAAGTGATATACCAATGATTAATAAGTTATTCATTTAAATCACGTAGATTTCAATATATTGATGCTAAAAAGGGTTTGTATTTTTTAATTAAGTCAAATTATATTTTAATAATTTAAACTACGATTTATTTGTCGATAATAATCTATATTGTTAGTTTGGTCATTAATAATCCAAACTTTCATTTTCGTTATCTATGATAATCCAGTAGAATGATAATTATAAGTTTACACTTGATTTCCGACTTATAATGACGACTTTTAATTAAGTGAAGAAAACAAAAATAAGTGAAAATGAGTGTATATCAAGTATAAAATGTATGATAATTATGTTACTTCAATTGTCCTTAACAATAAAAATAGAGTTGGATTACTAATATATGGTCAAACCAATAATATGGATTATCATTAACTTTTCTTTAACGATGACT